>OV049924.1:229026396-229290656 GCA_920104205.1 Eupeodes latifasciatus
GGAAAATGTTCATAACTCCAATATTAAAAGACCTTTTAAACTTACAAGTAATATCCAACGTAATAATGATTCTATTGCTAATCCCAGTAGCACAGGGGCTACTGCAGGTGAGTCCCATACATGAAGAAATGGGATACACAACGATTAAACTAAAAGAAGTCAAAGTTACAAACCAAACAAATAACGTTCTTCACATTATAGACCTAGAAGACATTAGTAGTATTCTATCAAGATTTGAGTTGAACATTAAAAAGATAAGTATGAGTAACAAAGAATTATTAAAGTCAGTTGTGTATGATATCAGAACAAAGATCAGTTCAATTGTTCCAAAACAAACCAGACAGAAAAGAGGTTTGATCAACCTTGTAGGTAGTGTACAAAAATGGCTATTCGGAACTATGGATGATAGTGATAGGCAAGAAATTTTGGAATATTTAAAGATCAATGAAACAATCATAATGTTATTTTCAATTCTGCGTGTCCATTTGAGAGTACTTCTGCTAGTTAAATCTCGAGAGCAACTCTCGGGAGACTGTCCATTTGCGAGCCAAGTTTTAGAAGTTTTGCTATCGCGAGCTCTCTGCTAGAATATTGAGAGTTTTCTTGCTGAGAGTACTCTCATAATCGTGTCCACTTGATAGATTTCTTCTGCTAGCATATTATCAGTTGGCCATGTATTTTATCCACACTGATAACTTCCCATCCCGTCTGTCGATTTGCCTTGCTTAAAAGGTCTGCAGGTTTTCGTGTTTTGCTAAAAAAATTGTTAGTTGAATTATTTTAAAAGATTTAAAAATTACCAACAACATTTTGCATTTGATGAAATAATTTGATTTCAAAATCTGTTTTTGTAAACGAGATTTTTAGTCGAAAAAATTTGTTTACCAATTTTAGTAGCATTTGTTAAAAAAATTTATTTCTTAAATAAATAAATACAAATTGAATGAATGAACCTAATTTAAAGTCAATGTCTTCTATTGTTCACGAGATATCGAGAACCGAACATCAATTTTTACTAAATTTGCGTACTATTTTTTGTAGATTTTTTTTTTTGAAAATATGGATTTTTATTTAAAAAAAACTACAGAATATCGAAAACAATATTTTCTGTGAAATAAAAAAAGTTTGAAGACAATGTTTTTAATTTTTGAAAAGCTATTTTAGTCGAAAGTAAATTTTTACCAAGTTTTAGTATTGTTTTTTTTTAGGTTTTTATTTTTTGTAAAAAAAACTGTCAATTAGATTTTTCTCAAAATTTAACTGAATGTTGAAAACAATATTTCTTATAAGTTAAAATTATTTGCAAGCCATAATCTCAAATTTTTAAAAAGATATTTGTGTCGGAAATGAATTTTTACCAACTTTTGTTAAATTTTCTTTTAAGTTTCTATTTTTTGTTAAAAAACTGTCAATTCGATTTTTCTCAAAATTTTACCGAATGTTGAAAACAATATTTCTTATAAAATAAAATAAGTTGGAAGCCATAACCTCAAATTTTTGCAAAGTTATTTGAGTCAAAATTCAATTTGTAACAACTTTGAGTAATGTTTTTTTTAGGTTTTTATTTTTTATAAAACAAACTGTCAATTAGATTTTTCTTAAAATTTGTTAAAAAAATATGTTAAGAACGTTATTCTTCGTTGCACCAAATTGTTTTGGAGATAAAATCATTTTTTATTCGTACAATTTTCGAGGTGACAAATTTTTTTTCAGTTTTTTTTTTTGATTTATAAAAAAACCGTTAATTGGATTTTTTTTCATAAAATATACTTGTTTGGTATAACGTTACAATATATAATATAATATTTAATTCAATTCTCTAGCGTTTTTGGTTCGTGAAATATTTGGGGTTAACCAACATTTTCACCTTTTATTTAAACTGCTACGGTAAAAAAAACACCCACTCAATTTTCTTGAGATCCCTTTCTGCATCTTTCTGCATTATTATTTGTATATTTATTTGAAGTCGATATCTTTACTAGTTCTTGAGCTATGGACGACGAAAAAAACGTCGCGAACGTACGGACGTACAGACGTAAGGACGTACGAACGCACGCACAGGCATCTTTCTAAAAATCTTTTATTTCGACTCTAGGGATCTTGAAACGTCGAGAAATGACAAAATTTTCAATTTGACTAATCGGACCCATTACAATAACTTCCTATGGGAAGGTAAAAATGTATTTTCAAATCAAATTTATATGAAAAAAAGACATAGTTTCCACTGCTTTGCCATGTTTAGTTTTAGTTTTAGTTTTAGTTTTAGTTTTAGTTTTAGTTTTAGTTTTAGTTTTAGTTTTAGTTTTAGTTTTAGTTTTAGTTTTAGTTTTAGTTTTAGTTTTAGTTTTAGTTTTAGTTTTTATTTCATCAATCAGATTACAATCTTTATAGACTAGATACTAAATAATATAATTGTTGGGGGCTGTATGCTTATATAAATAAATAAATTAAATAAATATTACTATAAGTTATACATTATTATTCGTAATTTTACAATTAATAAATATAAGTTTATGAAAAAAAAAAAGATTAATTCTTTAAATTTATTAGGAAATTACAGTTTAATATTATTTAACAAATATTTTTTAAATAAATCTCTCGAAACATCAATATTAAAATCAATCCTATTGCAAATTCACTTCTCTAGTGCAACGCGCGATTGGTTCATTACGGCCATAATTTGTACGATGAAACTGCTCATAAAATTGAAACCGATAGCGTGTAGTTCTAGAGGGTACGTTAACACAATTAACTAATGTTAATAAAGGAGGGCAATTTATATGAAATGTAACTATATCTCTCATAAACATAACTGAAAAATAAACCCGACGATCATAAAGAGAATGCATACCAAACAATAAACACCTACTATAATAAGAAGGCCTTGCAATCCTCCAAATAATCTTATAAAACGCATATCTTGTAAAATTCTTTTGAACTTTTTCAATTCTGTCAATTGAATTATTATAATAAGGGTTCCAAACAATGCTACAATATTCAAGAACTGATCTTACTAGAGAATTGTAAAGGGATTTTAAAGTATATGAATCTGAGAATTCTTTTGTGTTCCTTTTAAGAAAACCAAGCATTTGATTCGCTTTGTTTATAATAAAATCATAATGCGGTAAAAAAGAAAGGTTTGTATCTAGAATTACTCCTAGATCTTTCTTCCTAGTTACACGTTCTAAATTTGTGTAGTTGATATTATAGTCAAACACTATAGGATTAGAATTTCGGAAACACGACAAAACTTGACACTTCGAAACATTTAAGAGAAGGTGATTTTGCTTACACCAATTGTCAAGCTTCGACAGATCTTCCAAAAGAAGAAAACAATCAGTTTGACAAGAAATCTTACGGTATAGTTTGAGGTCATCTGCGAAAAGAAGGCAGTTTGAATTTTGAAATAGATCAGGTATATCGTTTACAAATAACAAAAAAAGTAATGGGCCCAAATGGCTTCCTTGCGGAACACCAGATGGAACAGAAACAAATTTTGAGAGCGAATTATCAACTTTTACTATTTGAACTCTACCAGCTAAATATGACTCAACCCATTTTAATAGAAAAGAGTGGATACCTAGAGAAGTTAATTTATTTAACAAGATTTGGTGGTTCACTCTGTCAAATGCCTTAGCAAAATCAGTAAAAATAACATCAGTTTGGAAACCATTTTCCATATTTGTTATGATGTTATTGCTTAATAATGCTAAGTTTGTTGCCGTTGATTTCCCTCTCGACAGCTACTCGCAAAATACGAACTGTGTTGGTATTCCGAGAGCTTATCTCGGATAGTGGTAAACACATGTGTCCACTTGCGAGTGACTTTCAAAAAGATCGAATGTCGAGAGTAATTAGTCAACTCTCCGCGAGCTACTCTCCAGACTATGTCCACTTGCGAGATCGCTCTCGAGAGCAGCTTGAGAGCGACTCGCAGCACGTTTACTCTCAAATGGACACATACCTTAATAAGCAGATTTCGATAAACAGACACTTTGATGAAAGTTTCAATATACTCAAAACAGCAATAGAGCAGGATAGGAACAAAATATTACGATATCTCAACTCAATTTCAGTCGAAAATAGAGAAATAAGAGAGCAATCCTTGTACTTAGATCAGATGCTCAAACTTAGGTATTTAGAAAACAAAGTTGATCAAATACAAGATAGTATTGCAGTCGCTAAGAACAATATCTTCCATCCTAGCATTCTGACAGCAGAGGAAATAAAATTGTATGATATTGATTTCTACAAGCTGAAATTAGTAAAAGTTGGTATACTTAAGTATTCAAATCAAACATTAATAATTGCAATCAATCACAAAACTATGAAATTGATGAGTCAGATGCATATTTTGTTACAATTGAAACAAAAATCTAGCTTATGAAGAAAATAAAATGTATAAAGATTTAAAAACAAGTACACATTGTATATTTACAAATGATTGTAAACTTAGATTTAATAATAGAACAATGATAAAATCAATTGACGAAGAAACAATTATAGTAAAAAATACTGTACAAGAAAATCTGATTCAAAATTGCGATGACAGAGTAATAAAACTGAATAAGAATAATTTGATAAGTTTTTATAACTGTTGTACGAATGTACACTGAATGCATATTTTATTATAAGAATTAAAACGAACATAACTTGGAGTTGTTAACAATACGTTCCACATTCCACAATCTTAAAAGTAAAAAGAGAATACAAAAATGACTTTGAAACTTAACTAAAGGACATTACATATTAATAAAGATTCGATTAACAAAAGAGGTTGTGTTATTTTTCTTACTTTTTATTCCTTGTTTGAAATATATATATATATACATATTAATTTTGATTCACTTCCAAAATTATTAATTATATGTATCTGGAATCATTGGTCCTTCGAGCCTTAAAATACGAACTAAAAAACTTTAAAAGAACAATATAATATACGTGCGGTGTGTGCCCCGATATTAAATTAAAATAAAAACCGAATTTACGATTCGTACAAAAATAGATACGTGATATAAATTGTGCATTTAACAAATCGTTTTTTAATCACGAATTGATATTACAAATTAACTTAAAACTAATTAGTTTAACTTAAATTTAACTTAAAGCTAATTTATGAACAAAGTGTCCGGCAAAGACACTAACAAATATACATTTACATCGATCATCAACGTGACGTCGTCGTCGTCAGCAGCAGCAGCAGTAGGAGCAGCAGCAGCAGTAGCAGCAGCAGCAGCAGTTGCAGAAAAGCAGTAAGTTTTGCTTTGTGTGTTGTAAACTTGTCTATTTGATTTCTTTGTCATTTCTGTCAATTTTAAAAGAAATTAAATATTATTATGGCTGAAACCAAAAATTACAAATATGGTGAGCTACAAAAAGACCTTTTAGCTAAGGTAATAAGGGATCTTACAAATTTTAAAAAGTCTCCAAAAGACCGTAAGGTAAAAGCCTATGCTTCAGCTCGTCTAAGCAAGTTAGAAGAAGATGTTCTTTCGGCAAAAACTTATAATGAAGCCATCATTGGAGGTGGTATGCTGGAAGAAGAAATGAAAGTTGAAGAGTTAAAGGTAGTATATGAGCAAATTAACGAAATATACCTCGAATATCGCACAGAGCTGGTGGAAACAATCGAAAAATCGTCATCAATCGTTGCGACCCCTCCAATCTTAGGGGTTCCGCCCAGTAATACAGCAGCACCATCGACGTATTCGGGGATAAGACTTCCACGAATCGATTTGCCAAAATTCGATGGTTCATATACTACCTGGCGTGCATTCCACGACAGGTTTCAGGCTCTTATCCACAATAACAAGAGTATTGAAGACATCGATAAGCTTCATTTCTTGCAGTCGTGCTTGACTGGTGATGCAAATCGGTTTTTGCAGAATTTTTCTGTGGAGGCTGCCAGTTACGATAAGGCTTGGGATTTGTTGAAGGATATACGATCATAAGAGCATTCTTGTACATACTCAAATGCAAACGCTTTTTGGTCAACCTTCTTTATCTCGTGAGACTGCTACGGGCCTGAAGGATCTTTTATATACAACAAAAGAATGCTTTCACGCGCTTGAAAAAATGGATGTACCTGTTTCCAGTTGGGACACCGTCCTTATATGGTTCCTTTATCAGAAGCTTCCACACTCTTGTCAAAAACTATGGGAAGAAAAATTAGGTAATAGAAAAGATTTGCCTACATTTAAGGAATTTACCGAGTTTTTAGAGATCCGTTTTCGAACTCTTGAAGTTATTGGCCAACAGGAGCATGAAGCAGCATTCCGGACTAAAGAGGAGCCATTTTTAAAAACAAGGCCACGAATACAACCAGCTAAGACAAAAGTCATGCATACAAAGCAGATCGTCAAACAGCCATCCAAAAACGCAGACAAGAGCAACACCGTGGAGAAATTAATTTGTAAGCTGTGCAGTCAAGGCAAACACACATTGAGAAAGTGTCAACAATTCCTCAACATGGATGTCAAAGGTCGACAAGAAGTTGTTTCCAGACTCAAGATATGTGAACATTGTTTGTCCTACGGGCATCTTGTGGCAACGTGCTACAGTTTCACATCGTGTTATTTTTGTCAAAAAAGACACCATTCGCTGCTACATGACAGCAGCATGCAAGTGGAAGCAACACACACATGCAACAGCAATCTTCAATCAACACACAGATGCAACAATTTCCTGCAACTAGTGATTCATCTCAGGCGAAAACATTCCAGACGTCAATAAATCCGAATGCTCCTGTGTTTCAACCATCGGTTGAACAACAACTGCAGTCAACAAAGGACAGTCATTTAACTACCACGCGTCGCAAAGTGGTTACGCACACCAGGTGCTCATGGCGACAGCGGTAGTAAAGGTACGGGCAGCAGATGGTAAGTTACGTCTTCTACGTGCTCTCATCGATACAGGGTCAGAAAGGTCCTTCATCACTGAAGCAGCAGCACAACTTCTGAAATTAGAAAGAAAGCGTACAAATGTTGAGGTATCCGGGTTAGGGTTGGTCAACAACGGCACTGCGCAATACTCCGTCGAAGTAAGATTTGCTTCACGCCACTCGACGTTCGAGACTGCCAACCAGGCGTTGGTCTTCAAGTCGTTGACTGGCCATCTCCCGACCCATCGAGTGATACCTGGCATTTGGAAGCATTTGAAAGGCCTTTCTTTAGCTGATCCTCATCTCTATGAGCCTGCACCCATAGATTTACTGCTCGGTAGTGAAGTTTGCGCCGAAATACTCCTTCCTGAAATAAGACGTTCAGAAAATGGAGATGGACCTATAGCACAAAACACAGAACTGGGGTGGGTTGTGTTCGGGAAAGTTTCAGCCGAAATTCCTGAGCAAGTTCGAAGTTTCGTTCAAATTACTGACCTGAGTTCGCAGTTGGAGAAGTTTTGGGAGATGGAGGAGATGCCTTTTCAGAAGCAAGAAACTGAAGAAAACACTGCTTGCGGCAATCATTTTGAGCGACACACAACACGCTTACCTAACGGGCGTTACGAGGTGAAGTTACCGTTTAAAGGTGAAAGGCATCCAGCAATGGGATCTAGCAGAGAAAACGCCTTTCGACGATTTCTACATCTTGAAAAGAGGCTAGATTCGAATCCAAAGCTGGCTGAAGCCTATAAAAACTGCATCGAAGAATATGCAGAGCTTGGTCATATGGAAGAGGTAGATGTCAATGATGCGGTGCTTCAATCCCCATTCCACTACTTCTTACCACATCATGCGGTTTTCAAAGAAGCGAGTTCTACAACCAAACTGAGAGTAGTATTCGACGCTGCAGCGAAAACTTCCGATGGCAAATCTCTCAACGATTGGTTGCTTGTGGGTCCAAAATTGCAATCAAGTATCATACATCTTGTTCTGAAATGGCGGACTCACCGAGTAACTTTCACGGCAGACATCGAAAAGATGTACCGACAAATTTTCGTCAATCAATCAGACCGATATTATCAACTTATTTTGTGGAGAAATAGAAAGACGTCACCTGTAAAAATTTTTAAAATGAACACGGTTACTTTTGGTACAGCAAGTGCACCATACCTTGCTATCAAAATTTTGAAAAAGGTAGCTGATGATGAAAATGAAAATTTTCCTGAGGGGGCGAAGGCTGTCCGTGAAGACATGTACGTCGACGATCTAATAAGTGGAGCTGACACTATTGAAGAAGCGCGAAAGAAACGTGACGAAGTTAAGCAACTTTTGGCAACAGCAGGACTCAACCTCAGAAAGTGGACAAGCAACACGAAAGAACTCATAGAAGATATTCCAGTTCAGGATAGAGAACTTGATTTTGAACTTCCGTTCAACTTGTCAAACCATGTCAAGACTTTAGGCATCAAGTGGTTCCCCATCGATGACTTCTTCTCATACCAGAATCTACAACCTGCAACAGAGTCAACGACAAAAAGATCTATGCTATCAACTATAGCCAAATTATTCGATCCTTTGGGTTGGATCTCACCATGCATCATCACTGCAAAGCTTATGATGCAGAGTTTATGGGAGCTTGGCTGCGACTGGGACGATCCAATTCCAGCTGCTTTGAAGAAAGATTGGGATGCTTTTCTCCGAGAACTCCATCTGATCGAACGGCTGCAGATTCCAAGATGGATCCAGTTGAGCAAGACGAATAAAGCGATCGAGCTACATGGATTTTGCGATGCTTCTATGAAGGCTTACGGTGCAGCAGTGTACGTACGAGTCCTGGATAGTAAAGGCAAAATTCATGTCAATCTTCTTTTGTCAAAGACTAAGGTAGCACCAAATCAAAGAACAATAACTCTACCTCGTCTTGAACTTTGCGGCGCAGTAGTGTTGGCAGAGTTCTAGAAATTCCAGATGTGAAGATGTACGCATGGACAGATTCCACTATTGCACTGGCCTGGATACGTGCCACTCCCGCCAAATGGACCACATTCGTATCCAACCGTGTGTCGGAAATCCAGCGGTTAGTGGGGATCGATTGCTGGGGACATCTCGCAACGCTTCATAACCCAGCCGATCTGGCGTCCAGGGGTGTATATCCATCGGAACTGGAGTCACTTACGTCGTGGTGGAATGGTCCAGAGTTTCTGCGAAAAAAATGGGTATTCGATCTTCCAGATCAACCCACCGAAATAGACGCTGTAGAAGAACAACGCACAATAAAGGCATTCACTATACATGCGAGAAAAAGTGATAGCATATTACAGACTATCTACAACTTTTCGAGTCTTCTCAAGGTTATAAGAATTATCGCCACCTGTTATCGTTTCATAACAAGATGTCGACCCAAGTTGGGACCTAATACAGGATCACTTAAACCAAAAGAGTTGGAAATTGCCCTCCTACTCATCGTCAAAGCAGCACAAAAGGAAATGTTTGAAACCGAAATTCAACTAATTCGTGAAAACAAAACACCAAAGGCCTTACGGGCGTTAAACGTGTTCATTGATGCTAACGGGGTCTTACGAGTTGGGGGACGTTTGGAGAACTCCCTGCTTCCCTACGAATCTCAACACCCAATATTGCTCCAAAACAACCATCACTTTACGAGTCTGGTTGTCCGAGATGCTCATAAGAACACATTTCATGGCGGTATCCAACAAATGATAAGCTACATTCGACAACGATACTGGATTGGACAAATACGAAGAAGCGTTAAATACCAACTGCATAGATGCCCTTCATGCTATCGCCAAAAGGCATCCGAAATGTAGCAGTTAATGAGAAATTTGCCTGCAGCGAGAGTACGTATGTCTCGACCGTTTAGTCATACCGGCGTTGACTATGCAGGTCCAATTGATATCAAGTCCTGGAAGGCACGCGGTGCAAAAATCCTTAAAGGTTACTTTGCAATTTTTATCTGCTTAGCAACTAAGGCTATTCACTTAGAAGTTGTTTCAGATCTCACAACACAATCGTTTTTAGCAGCATTTAAGAGATTTACTGCCAGAAGAGGAAGCTGTGTGAAGGCATATAGCGATTGCGGAACTAATTTTGTCGGTGCTCATAACGAATTAGCAAAAATGTTGAAAGAAGCACAACATGATTGGAAGGAAATTGCGGAAGAATTAGCAAATCACGGTACAGATTGGCATTTTATTCCCCCAGCTTCTCCACACTTCGGTGGGTTATGGGAAGCGGCTGTGAAATCTGTCAAGTACCATCTAAAACGAGTTGTAGGAACAGAAAGGCTAACATTCGAGGAGCTCGCGACGCTTCTAGCACAAATAGAAGCGTGTCTGAATTCGAGGCCCCTTTGCCCTCTTTCCGACAGCCTAGACGATTTGAATGCACTCACGCCCGCGCACTTCCTAGTCGGCGAATCGTTACACGCTATACCACAAGGCGAACTCGATAACAACATCACGCATAATGATCGATGGAAACGCGTCCAAGCTCTATCAGAAGGATTTTGGCGAAAATGGAATTCAGAATATCTCGCAAGACTTCAGCAACGACCAAATGGACACAAGTCAAAGAACCGCCGAAAATAGGAGACCTAGTTCTTCTTAAAGATGAACGACTTCCATCGACCTACTGGAATCTTGCAAGAATACAAGAAACCCATACCGGATCGGACGGATTGATACGCGTAGTGACGGTGAAAACACAAAACGGGCAATTGAAACGGCCAATAACAAAAATCTGCCTGCTACCATCGAACAAAACTGCAGAACAGATAGCCATCGTATGAAATCACGCCAGTTAAATTAATATACCGAATGAAATTAAAAAAATGTACGCAAATAATTGATCAATTAAAATGTTAATATTTATTAATAAATCAAAATCAATATAACAAAATAAAATAAATTTATTACAAAAATCTGAAAAGGCTGAAACACACAAAATTCACAAAAATAAAAGAAAAACACATAAATTATAATTTGGTTAATTTATTTATTCATCTTGTCTGAATTAATGTCTACATAATCAACGTTTCATTCGAAAAAACAAATAAATTTTCCATTTTTAGTAATAAAAAACTCTAAACAAACAACTCTATAATTTCAACAAAATAATTATGTGTCAATGGAGTTTTAAAACGCCATCCACAAATTTAATATAAACAAACTACTGTCAAATTCACCGAAACGCGAAAATTACAAAATAGAATTAAACAAAAATAATATCCAAATATCGTGTCGCGTCAAAATAATTTAATAAAATAGTTGAAATAACACTTTAATTCCAAACCGAATAAATATGTATTTCATACCAAACGAATTTATTGAATATCAAGGAAAATTAACACTTGATGAAAACCGAATCACATTCGAAACAAAAATTAAAAGACATCGTTATAATTCACCAACAAAATTAAATCAATTTAACACAACAATGATTGTCACAAATAATTTTAAAATTAACTCTGCAAATTAATGATAAATTGTATTTCACCTTGGTACAAAACCAATATAATTTTTTTGTTTGGTTTTGTTTTTGTAATTTTTCACAATCACTTTAACTCAAACGTAAACAAACTTCCCGAATTAAATAGAAATCAATTCGTTCCAACTGGAAACAATCAATTTTTGGTTGTTATATACCTACGTGTACATAAGCAACCCACGCCGCGATTCACACAATTATGTATATACAATACAATACAGTTAATATTACCTATATATATATTTAATTTAATGTACCTGAACATATTTTAAAATAAATCAATTAATATTAAAAACAAAATAACACCACATAAATCACATAATATATCCCAGCCATACAAATATACAAACATACACCGCGGTCGCGACCAACTTACGTCGCCGCCGTACGAATAAACGCGCGATATCGGCAATGGATTTGCGAAATCCATTTATTTACACATATACACACCACGCACAATTCATTCATTAAACTCACCTGAATTATTATAATAGATGGATTAATAATTGATTAACGCACGAATTAATTTAATGTTTAATTAAAACAACACAACAAAAAAAAAAAAAACGATCACCGACGCGCACACAAAAGATGGATGCACATTTACTTACTATAAATTATACTAAAAATTACAATTCCAAAACAACCCTATGCAGCATGAATGAAATCAACAACAACAATTCTCATGAATAAAAGGAATAAAAAACTACCTACAAATTTCTCCTATTTGTTTTGCATTCTCTGTAGTTGACTTTGTCTTTTGTATTTGTTTAAATGTCAAAATATATTTACTAATAGTCTGTCTCTTTTCATGTACGAATGAGATAAAAAGGAAAGTGGTAAATGACAACATCGAAAGTGAGCCATGCCGATAATGCAGTCCGATAATGCAGTTCGTTATCAAATAATGATGCCAAGTTGCTGTAATTTAATCGTTTACACTGGATATTTGATTGAGCAGAATTCACATCATCATTCTATCGTGGGGGGAGAATGTACGAATGTACACTGAATGCATATTTTATTATAAGAATTAAAACGAACATAACTTGGAGTTGTTAACAATACGTTCCACATTCCACAATCTTAAAAGTAAAAAGAGAATACAAAAATGACTTTGAAACTTAACTAAAGGACATTACATATTAATAAAGATTCGATTAACAAAAGAGGTTGTGTTATTTTTCTTACTTTTTATTCCTTGTTTGAAATATATATATATATACATATTAATTTTGATTCACTTCCAAAATTATTAATTATATCTGGAATCAACTGTAGTATAGAAATTGCAAAAGAAAAATTTTACAATAAAATTACTAAAATAGAAGCTAAATATTTCTACCCTAGTAATGATGTAAATAGAACCATTCCAAAACTTGTAAATTTCGATAACATAATGATAGAACATTTTGAAAACATAAATGAAATCAAAGAATTAAAATTTCACCGAAATATTTCCTATGCTTTTAATTCGACAATATTAATCACAGTTGTATTATCTGTAATAATAATAGTTATATACTTCAGAAGAAACAAAGTAAATGTAAAAATTGTAAATGAAAGAATTCAAAATCTGGCGGGGAGGGTGTTATGAATGTAAACAACACCGATGTACATAATAACGACGGCATCGGATTCTCCATGCCGTCATCTAGATTTTAGGTATTTTTATATGTATAAGTTATTATTAAGGTAGAGACATAAGAAGAGAAATAAAGATTTCAGTCATTGTTTTGACCTGAACGAAGATTGTTTGTTTTAATCATAATTCGCGCTGTTGCAATGCAAGAGTCCCGGATGGTACTCCGGCTAGATGACATTGTGTTCGCATTGTCGACAACGCAGAGATCGCTTGATCCACAAAAACTTCCTCCGAATGATTGCCAAGGTTGGAAATTTGTTGGAGTCTTCCTGCGATTGTATTCTTGTTTTTCTTGCTTCTCTTGCAGAACTACCGTAGTACTCTTTACACCTAGAAGATGAAGATTAAGCGAGTTGACCACGATATGAATATTTCGATACGTACTTACACAATTGATCTCCGCGTGCTGTTGCTTCGTTTTTTTTGAGCCGCTTGCATTTTATTTCTTGGCAGCTGATGAATAGGCCGAGTTGGTAGTTGCTGCTGTTATGTCGTTCCAACACTAACACTCAGCTGCTGGAGAAGGGCGTTAGCGGTCGACTATTGCATGGCAAAACTTCCACTTGCATCATTGACTTGGTGGTGTTGTTGCTGATGGTTTGTTGCATTGAATGCGTTTGACTATTGGTAGAGATGGTGACACCTCCACCGTCAACGTCTGCGGCAGCTATGGCCGTTGAGAAGTATATACAAACACAATGGGCAGTATCTGTCGTTAAAAACATTGATATTATTTTGTTAAGAGAAATATAATATACAAAAAACTTGCCTGCAAATCAGCGCCTTGGTTGCTTTGTCTTTCAGATTTCTTCAGGGAAATTGCTTCCTGCATTATGGTATGTTATTGGCAGTATCTAAAATGAAAAGACAGACTATAAAATAAATCGGTTATTGTTGCACCTCCTTCGCTGCAATTTGACTTACTTTTTATTCAATGAAGTGAACTTGTATATACTCTTTTCATTATAAAGGTTTTTCGTCTGAAAAATATCAAATTATATTAAATATCAAAACAGTTAACAAAAACTTACTCTTAAAATCCAAAACACAATGTTTTGTTTTGCAAAATTGATTGTCATTTTTGACAGGTCACAAAAATTCCATAAGTTTCTTTTTAGCCCAATCCCCCATTTTGCTTTTTTTCACCACTCACATATATTCATCGATATCGAATTTAAGAGAGTTCACCTCGAATTTGAGAGAGTTCACCTCGAATAAAATTTGAGGGTGTTTCAGGTAGGACGGGTACCGGTCGGGACTCTAGATAATATATTTCCTCTATGCCTAAACTACTGAACCAATTTGCATGAAATTTGGTATGGATATATTTTGATACCCGAGAAAGGACATAGGCTACTTTTTACCCCGGGAAAATGACGCATTCCCATGGCCGATAGCTTTTATGCCTAAACTACTGAACAGATTTAAATGAAATTTGGTAAGGAGATAGTTTGAGACTTAAGAAAGAACATGAGTTACTTTTGACCTCGGGAAAACAACGCATTCCCATGGGAAAAATTACTTTCCGGGGAATCTGATCGCTTTCACTCCTAAATTACCAAATATTTGAATAATATTTGGATTAAATTGGTTTTACGGGAAAACAACGAATTCCCAACCCTTCTTATAAGTTAAGATTGAAGGTTGGTGTTCTAGTCCTGTTAATGAGAAATCTTGACGAATCAAAGTTATGTAATGGTACACGGCTACAGATTACTCACCTGGGACGAAATATCATAAAAGCTATAATCATGACTGGATAGCAAAAGGAAAAAATGTTTTAATTCCCTGCATTCCGATAATTCCAACCAATTTGCCGTTTCAGTTTAAAAGAGTGCAGTTTCCTCTGAAAGCAGCATTTGCAATAACAATAAATAAAGCTCGGGGGCAAACGCTGAAAGTTGCAGGTAAATTTGGAAAAAAAAACTGTTTTTCTCATTATATGTAGCGTGCTCACGAGTCTCAAACCCACAAAATCTTTACGTTCTATTCAAGGAAGGAAAAACAAAAAACGTCGTTTATAAAAATTTATTGCAGTAACCTATCTTCTTCTTAAAATGTATTAACCTAACCTATGACAATCACACTTAGTATGGCCTCATCCCATCTCGGCACAATTCAAACATACGTACAAAAAAGTACAGCTCAGGTTTTTTCATACTACTATCCAAAAAAAAAACTATCTAATGCGGACGAAGTCGCGGGTAAAAGCTAGTATATATATATTTGAAGTCAATTTTATTAATTTAATCACTCCTTTAAATACCTTTTTTGAATTTTATTTTCCGCACTTTTTCTCCCTTATTCAGTGCTCTGCGAGTTCTTATTCTATAGTTAATTTATTCTTTGCGAATATTTTTTATCTTTTTTATTTTGTTATGACCATTTGAAAAATCGATTTGGTATGGATTAATATTGGTCGGTATACCCGTTGACCGTTGCCTTGTTTGAAAAAAGACTTGATCTTGTGGCGTGTAGATTTCAAAAGAAAGAGATTTGAATTTTTTTTTCTTTCGGCTACACTTTACCCATCAACATTTTGTGCTGAATTAGCGAAAAGATTCAGGCAAACAGCTAAAATAACATACTCTCTGGATAAATTTTAGAACTATCGACTGCCAATTCTCCTGAAAGAACTATTGCTCACTTCTCTCTTTAAAAATTTCATTACCTTCAAATCTCGCCGAACCTATCCTTTGCAAATTATTTCGACCTACCCTACTGACCTGCAATATCGTAGATCCCGATCTCGGCTTATGTCATTTTGACATGTCAAGAATCAGAATCATTTTTTGTTTATTTTCGTTGGTCGTCGTCGTCGGTTCTCTTTAATTTTTATTTGGTCGTCTTTTATATATGTACATATTTAATAATTAATCGCGGATGCAATTTGTAGGTTAGGTTAGGTTGGAGTGGCTGTCTAGATGTCATTGACTCACTTAGACCTCAAGGGTCCATTGTGATACCACTAATAAGGTTACTCATGGGAGAGTAATGAAAATTAAACAAACCATTTTGTGCTTTTAATAAAGTTAGAGAGACACTTTGTGTCAGTCATTGCCAGTTCACTGGTATTGTCGAAGAAGGGATTACCGAGAAAGTTATTCCTTCTAGTGGAGAGTGCTGGACATGTACATAGCAGGTGTTGGACTGTTTCCTCTTCCTCCTCGTCCATGCAGCTTCTACAGAAGTCATTTGTGTAGACTCCTAGCCTCAGAGCATGTCTTCCTATGAGGCAGTGTCCTGTTATTACTCCAATTGTAGAGCTTATATTTTGTCTGCTCAAGGATATCAAGCCTCGATTTAAGTCTATGCTTGGCCATATTTGCTTATTTGTTAGGCAGGTGGTGCTCTGTGACCATCTAGCATTTGTTGCTTCTAGAGCATATTGTTTGAGAAGATATTTGCATGTAGCAAGTGGTGTTCCTATGTTATGATTTTGTCTAACATTAGGCAGAAGTGTTCCGTTTTTGGCGAGCTCATCGGCTTTACAATTTCCCGGAATTTCTCTGTGGCCCGGCACCCAAATGAGGTGAATATTAAACTGTTCTGTCATCTCATTCAGAGATGATCGACAATCGTGGACTACTTGTGAGTTTGTGGAAACAGACGCGAGAGATTTAAGAGCGGCCTGGCTGTCCGAGAAGATTCGTATATCCTTGCAAGATAAAACGTTTTCTTTGAGCCAGGATAGTGCCTCTTTAATCGCCATTACTTCTGCCTGGAATACACTACATTGATTGGGAAGTCTGTATGATAGACTGAGATTCAGTTGTTCCGAATAGATACCACTTCCAACTCCGTAATCGGTCTTTGAACCGTCTGTATAGAAGTGTATCGCATTGTCTTCGAGGGGTCTCTCTTCTTCCCAGGAGGATCTTGAAGGGATGGACACATGGAAGCTTTTAGCGAATACCATTTTAGGGGTGGTATAGTCTAAGCGATCTGGGATAGATCTGAAATTGTCTAGAATGGTAGTATGTCCAGTATTGTTACTGTTCCATTGAGAGGTGGCTCTAAGCCTCACACATGAGTTGGCTGCCACCATTTTGGAGAAGATGGCAAGAGGTGTTAGGTTTAAAAGCACATCCAGGGCTGCGGTTGGTGTTGAGCGAAGTGCTCCTGTGATGCACATACCTGCTGACCGCTGGACTTTGATGAACTTATTTAGATTTACCATCTTGTCCAGTGCGGTCCACCATACGACAACTCCATAAATGAGTATCGGTCTAATTACCGAAGTGTATAGCCAGTGGGTTATTTTTGGGGAGAAGCCCCATTTTGATCCTATGGCCTTTTTACAAGTAAAAAGAGCTACAGTAGCCTTTTTTTACTCTTTCATCAATATTTGCCTTCCAATTTAGTTTTTTGTCTAAAATGAGGCCTAAATATTTAGCTTGGTCGGAAAACCTTAATGGTATTCCTTTAATCTTGGGTGGGCTGAGCTGAGGAATTTTGTACCTTCTTGAAAAGAGTACTAGTTCTGTTTTATGTGGATTGACGTCCAGGCCACATTGCTTAGCCCATTTTGTTAGCCTATTCAAGGCATTTTGTAGGAGTTCCGGGAGAACTTGGGAGTGTTTTCCAGATACAGATATTGCAACGTCGTCAGCATAGGCAATCACCCTGAAACCCTCTGCTTCTAATGATGTTAGAAGGTCGTTTACTACCATGTTCCATAAGAGAGGCGAAAGGACCCCTCCTTGGGGGGTACCTTGATGCACCGATCTGGTGGTAGTAAAGCTTCTCATGCTTGAAGTTATTGTCTTGCTTTTGAGCATGAGACTAATAAAATCTATGAGTGGTTTCTTTAATTGCAGCTTTTCCATTGCTGTCGTGATCGCCTGGTAACTGACGTTGTTGAAAGCTCCTTCAATATCTAGGAAAGCTACTAGGTTATATTCTTTGTATTCGAGGGAGTATTCAATACTGCGTACCAGCGAATGAAGTGCTGTTTCTACTGATTTTCCCTTAGAGTAAGCATGTTGAGCTGTGGAAATGAGACATGGTCTTAGGTTATGTCTGATGTAAATTTCAATCAATCTTTCCAAGGTTTTAAGAAGGAAGGATGATAGGCTGATTGGTCGTAGATCTTTAGGGTTAACGTGGGAGGGTTTCCCTGCTTTAGGAATAAAGACTACTTTTGCCATTCTCCAGGCTTTGGGAATATATCTCAGCCTTAAACAGCTTGTCAGAATGATTTCCAATGGTGGAATGATCATGTCTGAGCATTTTTGTAGTTCGGCCGGGATGATTCCGTCTGGTCCTGGAGATTTATATGGATCAAAGCTATCTATGGCCCATTGCAGTTTTTCCCGCGTTATTAGATCAACTAAATCGCTTGTAGAAGCTTGAGACTCTGATGTTTAGTCGTTAAGTATGTTAGAGCTACCTGGAAAGTGGGTGTCTAATAGCAGATTAAGAGATTCTTCATCTGTGATAGTCCATGTGCCTGCAACTGTCTTTAAAGCACTGGGTATTGTTGGACTTTTTGAAAGAATTTTCCTGAGTCTTGAGGCTTCTGAAGTATTTTCTATTTTGCCACAGAAGTTTCTCCAAGAAGACCTCTTACTCTTCCTTAATTCTTTTTTATATTGCTTTAGAGCTTGTTTGTATAAGTCCCAGTCAGAAGGAGATCTAGTGTATTTAGATCTATTGAAGAGTTTGCGACAACTCTTTCTGAATGGTTCTAGTTCTTTACGCCACCAATGAGGTTTCTTTTTTCCCTGTAAAATGGTTACAGGGCATGAAATTCTCATTGATTCATTGAAGGCTTCAGTGAGATGATTCACAGAAAGATCTAGTTCATCTTTACTGGAGGAGCTTTTAAGAAGGTTGTAATCAAGTAATTGTGTTAGTACCTCCCTATATCGTTCCCAGTTTGTATTACGGTAATTGCGAAAACCCGTAGATATGTTTGCCACATCTCTGAGCTCAAACTGAATGTATTTGTGGTCAGAGAAGGAATTCTCTTTTGAGACATGCCAGTTTGAAATCAGATTGTGGATCGAGTCAGAGGTAAGTGTAATATCAAGTACCTCTTTCCTATTCTTGGTTACAAAAGTGGGTTCATTACCAATATTACTTATGAGTAGGTTAGTGCTTAGTAAGTAATCAAATAAGGACTCACCTCTCTCATTTATGTCCGAGCTACCCCATACCGTGTGATGAGCGTTAGCGTCCGATCCAATTAGGAGACCAACTTTTTTCGACTGCGCGTCCGCAATTGCCTTCCTCAAGGTGTCACCTGGAATTGGGCTGTCGTGGCCAAGATAGGAGGATATGAGCCAGTAGGTGGCTTTATCCGTTGTTAAGACAGCGGTGGTTGTGTCCTTGTCGCTGTAATTGGGGAGTAAAAATACATTTAAGTCATTTTTTACTAACATACATGACCTTGGTTCACCTTTCTCCGATGCATGCAGTAGCTTATAACCAGGAGTCTGGAGGCCTCTGATGATGGAGTTTGAGACCCACGGCTCCTGTATCAAGACGATGTCATCCTTGTTCGCGTGCAGTCGGAGTATGAGGTTATTTGCGGCCATGATGGCGTGATGGAGATTAATCTGTACTAATCGCAGCATTGCTACTATTAGTCAGATTAACCTCCACCACTGTATTATCGGCGTTTTCATCGTCTGAGGAGGAATGAAGTAGGTCTTCCTCACTCAGAGTGATGCCTAAGGTGGCGTCTTCAGTCTCCATGTCGGAGTTACTGTCGACTGTAAGTTTTGCCTCCACGTCGGATGGCTTGTTTGGGGCTGTGGAGGTCGATGGTTCCACTTTTGGTTTTTCATCGACCTCCATTATTGGTGGTAGTGAAGCGTTTCCTTCCGCTGAAGGGGCTTCTGTGGGGGGCGTGTTAAGTGAATCTTCGTCTTTCTTGTAGATACGGATCACGATTTCATCGAAACCATACCTAATCACGCCTTTGGTCGCGGCCAGTGGAGCCAGTGATTCCCTAGCTAATCTATAGTGACCCACCGTCTCCTTCTCAACCTTTGGGACTTTCCAGTCGTGCGTAGGCAGGTTCGGATTACTTGCTTTGATCAATTTCATGATCATATCCGGGCAGTTGTGTAGAGCCGGGACCATTATGCGTGCTCTTGGCCGGCAAGGAATATCCTCCCTTGTAACAACCTCGAGCTTGGCACCCGGCCAGACTTCTGGCAAGCCATTGACAGCAGCCCTGTACAGATCGAAAGATCTCTGATCACCACAGGCGATGAGTTTGATACGATTTTGGTACCATCCTGCATCGGCTGTGTCTGAGAGAGGTCCCGGATTCTCCTCGATGACAGATAAAAATCTGAAACCGAGGTGAGCCTTGACGCTTGCCCATTGATCATGAGAGATGTTACCATCCACATGACCCCTGTCAATGACCGCTGCTATGATCTTACCTTTTAGCGCGTCGCTAAAGGAAAGATCCTTATTGAAGGCTGTTGTGCTGTTTGAATGCACCTTCTGCCTTTTTGGTTCGGGCTTGTCGCCCTCGAAAGACCTATTGCGCTTTGATGTTGAGTCGCTGCAGGTCTGTTTGGTGATATTGCTAAGAAAGCCACTAGCCCACTCGAGTTTTCGCGTTTGCTCCGGGGTTCTTTCCGCCGCCGGTATGACACCGACTGCGGCTAGAATCCTCTCAGCATTGCGTTGGTCTCGTTTGGCTAGTGACTTCCTGGACTTCTTGCTGGCCGACCCAGAGCTATGTCCGTGTGACCAGTTGTGGGTCCACCATCAGAATTTGTCGCTGCCGATACCAATCGGGGTGTGCCCTCACCTTTTGAGACAATTCCACATGTCGCAGATTTTGTCTCTCCGGATGGGGTGTCCCTTCTTGGGGTCGCTTGCGACGTCCTAGCAGGAGCGGGGAGGGGGTGGGATGTGGAATTACCACCCTTGGGACAGCCGAGCGTCACAGCTGTTCCACTGACGGGTACTTCCTTCAAGTATAGGTTGCGGCTAGTAGAGGGAGAAGGACTCCCGCTACTAGTGGCAACCACAGGGTTGCCAACACGTTCACACCTCTGAGTAGGCTCGACAGCCTTTCCAGTGGATGTGACCGCATTGGCAGCCATGGCGCGATTTTTGTTATTATTCTTTAAAATTTTTCTGTTTGATGTTTTGTTTTGTTTCATTTTTGTTCCCACGAGTAGGGCGGAAAGACGGTCAGCCCCGGCAGAGCCGCTTGCCGGGGTAAGGCAGAAATATGACGGACCTTGCCACAGCATCCGAAAGAGCTCGTTAATGGCTGGTTTATCCCCCAGCCTTTCATTCTTCGGCACGGTTTTCGTACAAGTACGCTCACACCACCACTGAAATTAGGAACCTCTAAACTATGATTGAATTGGGTTTCCGAACGTTGCACTATTGAGGAGTTACAACAATTCGGCTACCCAACTCAACCTTAGCTAATCACCATCCTGCCAAAAACGCACAGGACTTCTGTAGTGATCATTGCCCGCCTGGCACCCACTTGGAGGGTTTGAATGAGGATTTTGCCAAGCATGCAATTTGTAACATTACATTTAATTTTCTTCAGAATGTAATCCTTTCAGTACTATATTATACCTTTTACAGCATTGTGAAAAATAAAGCAACATTAAAACAATATAATAGACTTCGCCGGACAAATAATAAAAGCATTGCTTTGCGGACGACATTGTTCTTTTGGCAGCATCACCTGAATCATTGCAGTTAATGATAAACCGCCTGTATCAATATTGTCAGCTTTGGAGTTTGATGATGAATCTTAATAAGTCCAAAATTTTGATTTTTAAATGAGGAGGAGGCCGCAATTCAGCGAAAGAAAAATGGTTCTATAATGGAGAGGTCATTGAAGTTGTCACGGAATTCAAATACCTTGGAGTTCACTTAACGAAAAATTTGAGCATGGAAATTCATCTAAGAGAGAAACTAGTTAAGGCTAAAGGTGCAATTAGTTCAACTTAGAAAAGATGTTTTTCTAACAAAAGTATAGCAGATAGCAGCAAGTTCAAGATATTTGAAGCGGTATCTGAGTCTGTCATGTTTTACGCGGCACAAACTTGGGGAACGAAACAATACGAAACAGTTGAGAAACTTCTCCGATACTATATTAAGCGAATTTTTAGACTGCCATCAAATACACCCAACTATGTTAATATGTTGGAATCAGGATTATCACCTATGTTCATACGAACCCTAAAAATGCAAGTCGATTACATCTTGAAAGTTATGAAGATGAGCAATAATAGGCTTCCAAAGATAGTAGCGCTTCAAGTAATACGAACCAAAACAAGTTGGTGTGCTGATTGGATAAATTTGGCAAGAGAATGTGGAATGGAACTTAACCTTTTGTGTAATAACCAGGATGATTTAAAAGCTTCTTTATACCAGCTCATTTCCGCAGTGGACATAAAACAACGAGAGAAATACTTGAATGACGCCACAGGATCTATATACAGGCAGCTCTACTGTCAACTAAATCACAACTTGGAAGAGAGGAATTATTTTAGGGACGATAATAGCATTGTTGAAATTTCAATGATGGTTAAATTGAGAGGTGAAGTTATGCAGCTGAATTTTATACCTCATAGAGATGACTTACCAATTATATGCTCATTGTGCAATTTAAAGAAAAGGGAGGATGTTTTACACTTTGTTGGAAGAGAGGAATTATTTTAGGGACGATAACAGCATTGTTGAAATTTCAATGATGGTTAAATTGAGAGGTGAAGTTATGCAGCTGAATTTTATACCTCATAGAGATGACTTACCAATTATATGCTCATTGTGCAATTGGAAAGGGAGGTTGCTTTACACTTTGTTGGAAGATGTCCAGTTCTTAAAGAAATAAGAAGGAATGCTTTTGGTAGCGAAATACTGACGCAAAATCAAGTTATACTCTTGCTTAACAATATGGAAGTTAAAAAATTACATCAATTCTGCAGGCTAGCTCTTCTCTATAGAAGTAGAATTATAAATGAAAGTTTTTAAATATAAAGGGTGTCCCAAAATTAACGCAAGATTTGAATTAAATAGAAAACGCCGTTTTTAGTCTTTTGGTAGTTATATTTTTATTGACTCGTAAAGTACATAGGATAGGGTTATGTATGGAATAACACATCGGACAAATGGCCTCCACGGCTTTGCATGCACATGCGCACTCTTTTGTTGAAATTTTTCATGACCATTCTGCATAAATGTGGCTGAATTTCGTTGATGCAGCGTTGAATCTCCTCCTTTAATGCACGGGTGGTTGTGGGCTTGTTGACATAGACTTGTGATTTCAAATAACCCCATAAAAAGAAGTCTAATGGTGTTAAATCACACGATCTAGGAGGCCAATTTTGATCACCGAAACGAGAGAGTACACGACCTGGAAATGTCTCATGCAGTAATTGAATTGTTTCACGGGCTGTATGACATGTGGCACCGTCTTGTTGAAACCACATATTGGACACATCAATATCATCCAATTTTGGCAGAAAGAACTGTGTAATCATGTCGCGATATCGAGCACCAGTAACAGTCACTGCTTGACCAGCATCATTTTCAAAAAAATATGGCCCAATTATGCCTCCAGCCCAAAATCCACACCATACAGTCACGCGTTGTGGATGCATTTGTTTTTCGACAATCACATGTGGGTTCTCCGAACCCCAAATGCGGCAATTTTGGCGATTGACAAAGCCATTAAGATGAAAATGTGCTTCATCGCTTAGGATATGATTTTGCTCGAAAAATCAGGGTCCATTTGTTGATGTTCAATAATCCATTCAACGAACTCTCTTCTCTGTCCATGGTCATTAGGCTTCAATTGTTGTGTTAATTGAATTTTGTAAGCATGAAGACACAGATCTTTGGTGAGTATACGCTGTAGAGAGGTTCTTGAAATTTGCAATTCTTGTCCACGACGTCGAATTGAGGTTCCTGGATTGTCAGCAACACTCTCACGCACTGCTTCGACATTCACATTTGAACGGCTTGTTTTTGGACGACCAGTGTGTTTGGCGTCTCCAACGGATCCAGTCTCCATGAATTTTTCAATTAATCTCTTCACAGTTGACGAAGTTAAAACACTATTCCGACCATATTTTGTATGAAATTTTCGAACTGCAGCCGCCAAGCTTTCACTATTTTTGAAATATTCTTTAATAATGAAGACACGTTGTTCTCTCGTGTAACGCTCCATTTTTAATAACCCTATACTGTTAGCTGTCAAATTGCTTTTTTTTCAGGGTTGCCAACACTTCACTGCACAAATGGCGGCAAATTCAAATCTTGCGTTAATTTTGGGACACCCTATGTTATCTTTTTTATGATTTGTCAACTAGGCAGATGGCAGTAAAGCCATGGTTTTTGTTTTTTTGTTTGTAAACTTTATAAAAAATTGTAATTAACGTTATCAAAATAAAAACCAATCTAAAAAAAGATCTAATAAAGGAAATGCATATTTTAAAGGAAGAAAAAATTTAAAGAAATTTAAAATATGAAATGCCGATTTCAAATGCATAAGTTAATATACATATAGTTTTTCATTAAAGGCAGGTGAATAAAACACGTTGCATATGATATATCAATAATGTTCTTTAATTGAGGGAATGGACATTATGTGTGAAATACAACATCGTTTAAAAGGCCGCCAAGGGTTCGCTTGGTGGTACGCATTCGAAAGGTCAAGTTTTAGAGGACTTTTTACTATGTAGTCTTTGAGAGCCGTGGTGGTTTGCATCTAATTCGCATAGGCTTAAGAAAGCCCCAAGTGCCTATGTGGCCAAACGCACGATCTAGGTGGCCAATTCACGTGACCACAGCGTAAATTAACCATGCCATGAAACCACTCGCGTAGAATATTAATTGGGTCTTGAGCTGTTTGGCACATAACATGTGTTTAGTCACGACTCATTAGTCAACATGTAATATCAGTCTTAAGGACTATTCAAATAAGAGCGACATACGACCAACCAATTCACGAATATTCGTCCACTATGACATTTCTTTCATATGACTTGTTTTTATTCATCATTAAAGATGCACTGCAGACTAGAATCAAATTTTAAGGTTAAGACGTGCGAGCAATTAGTTCGTTAAAGTGTGGATCGTATGTTGAATACGATTGGAGTTTCACTGATTACAATCAGATTGCAATAGGTGACGTACAATTTGTTTTCCTAAAGTTCTCTTGTTTTGGCAATGAAAAATATAATTTTATTAAATTAAGGCCAACTTAAACTATATTTCTACACTTTTGTTTACAATTTGCACAGAATTTAGGTTAATACATTGCCTTAGATCACATTTATTTGGCTTCTTCAAAACGTCATCGTTGCTTCATCCTCCTTGCCCCATCCTTCCCATCCTCTTCTTATTAAAAAAATTAGTTCTCCATTATTTGTTTAATATTTATTTCAAAAATAATCTAGATCCAAAATAATTTTACATAACATCATTTTTTTTATATTTTAAGTGAAAAATTTTAATTAGTTAAATTACAATCGAAAACAAACTATTACTCTGGTGGCAACTATGCGGTTTTTAATTCAAATCTTTAACAATAAAATCGTAATCACGTCTTTGATTTTATTCAAAAATTTGGGATATCCGATCCTCTTGTCGATATTAATTCTATTATTTAAAGCTTTATTCCCCACTGTAACCGCTTTCGCGTAAGTGTCCTTGTACGAATATTTATATATATGTATATATGTATGTATATATGTATATATGTATGTATATATGTATATATATAACGATAAAAAAAAAAAAAAAACAATATAAAAAAACAAAACTCCCCCCTGTCCTTCTGTATGTAGTGGCCACTGCTGCAGGAGATCTAAGAGGGAGCACTTTCTTTGTGTGTACTTTTCTTTACCTTTGTTTAATATATATGTATATATATAATGTATATATATATATGTACAATTTTCATTGCCGCTAATCAAAATGTATCACCACGGTTCGCGTAATTATAATTTTTTGCATGAACATTTTGATTTCGACTGACATACACTGCAACCACTTCTAGGTACAATTTTACAAATTAATTTAATGATTATGAGAATGATAAAAAAAACAAAGAAAACGAAATAAAACAAATTTTGATTTTAATTGTCCGGAATTGAACCTTCCGCTTTTGATGCAACTGTTCTATCTACCGGAGCGGCGCGGCGCCTGGACAACCACGGTTACCGGTTTGCTCTGATTCCGCTGCTTCTGCTACCGTTTAGGATTCGTTCTGTTTTTTATATGTTTCTAGATTTTTGCCTAGCGAAACAAAGAACTAATCTTCCTTTTATAAAGTTTAAAATGACCGTATCACACTCCATTTAAATTAATACCGGTCGATATACCACCTGACCGTTGCCTTATTTAAAAAAAAGACTTGATCTTGAGGCGTGTAGATTTCAAAAGAAAGAGATTTGACTTTTCTTTTTCTTTCGGCTACACTTTACCCATCAACATTTTGTGCTGAATTAGCGAAAAGATTCATTAAAACAGCTAAAATAACATCCTCTCTGGATACATTTTAGAACAGTCGAGTGCCAATTCTCCTGAAAGAACTATTGCTCACTTATCTCTTTAAAATTTTCACTAGCTTCAAATCTCTCAAGTCCCTATTCGCCGAACCTATCCTTTGCACAAATATCGACCTACACTACCGACTTGCAATATCGTAAATCTCGATCTTGGCTCATGTCATTTTGACAAGTCAAGAATCAAAATCAGAATAATTTTTTGTTTTGTTTACGTTGGTCGTCGTCGTCGGTTTTCTTTAATTTGTATATCGTCGTCTTTTGTATATTTAATAAATAATCGCGAATGCGAATTGTATAAATTATTGAAAAGGGTTTGTTGGGGTGATTTTCCGCAGCGCAAGTATATTTTTGGATTTGTTTAGAACAGGTTTAAAATATAATTCGGGAAACACCGTTACACATACAACAATGTTTTCCTTTTCGGATTTATTTCTACTCAATGTACATGTACAACCTTACAAACAGTGGGTTTTGTATCGGGTGATTTTTTTGAGGTTAGGATTTTCATGCATTAGTATTTGACAGATCACGCGGGATTTCAGACATGGTGTCAAAGAGAAAGATGCTCAGTATGCTTTGACATTTCATCATGAATAGACTTACTAACGAGCAACGCTTGCAAATCATTGAATTTTATTACCAAAATCAGTGTTCGGTTCGAAATGTGTTTCGCGCTTTACGCAAATTTTATGCGTTTTTTTTTTAAAAAAGTTCTCAAGCTCTTAAAAAATCACCCATTATATTAAACAATGTCCTCTTTTCAATGGAGGACAATAAATACATAATGGGTGATTTTTTAAGAGCTTGAGAACTTAAAAAAAAAAAAAAACGCATAAAATTTGCGTAAAGCGCGAAACACATTTCGAACCGAACACTGATTTTGGTAATAAAATTCAATGATTTGCAAGCGTTGCTCGTTAGTAAGTCTATTCATGATGAAATGTCAAAGCATACTGAGCATCTTTCTCTTTGACACCATGTCTGAAATCCCGCGTGATCTGTCAAATACTAATGCATGAAAATCCTAACCTCAAAAAAATCACCCTTTAGATGGTCATGCTGCCCCCCTGCTTAGTCATTGAGGTACGTGAGAGGTATATGCAAAGATGCTATTGCATTTCAATACTATTAGAAATAAAAAAATGTTGTTTTTTCTATTTCAAAATCACCTACTTTAAATTTCCTGAAATTTTTCAAAAACATATTAATATTTAAAAAGAATAATAAGAAAATCAAAACAAAAATCAAGCATGTCATCACTAAAACAATAAACAGGGAAGCAATATTAAAGCAAACCATTTGTGTGTGTGTTTTATTTTTAGTGAACTTTTTAGTTAAACTTACCTTAATAAAAAGTGCAATAATTAATACTTATTTGCGCGAATCTATCAAATAAAAAAACACGCCTTTCACCTGAGGTGAAAGAAAGTTGAACTTATGAAATTTATTTGCATTAAAATCTTAACAGTTTATTTTTTTTAAATAAATAATATTTTTTTTAAATCTTACCACTCGTTTTTACTTTTATTCAATCACTGATTTGACATTTATAGCTTTGAACTGCTGCACTGACATATTATGTATGTGCATGTGAATAAGGTATTTTCTTTAGATGTATATATTTCTTGGGTTTCAAATTATTCCATTTATTATACGAGTTCTGACAACTGGAATTTTGTGCAGATACTGATAATATCATATAATGTTCTGGAAAAGCAACAAAGTGCAAATAGGGAAAAAACAGTCAAACAAAAACACTCTATATGAAGATATAAATCCTACGTACGTATCACCCTTCAAAACCCATTTGTTTACATTGTTGTATTTGTAATGTGGAAGAATTCAAATATTAAAATTGACACATTTACTGAGTTTTTAGGGGAAATTTCATAAATTAGAGGAGAAATTACACGCACACTAAGAAATACTTTATGAGGCCAGTTTCCGGTTTAGCTTGTAGGCAAACCAATATGGCTACCGAGGATTTATATCTTTACTAGATTGTTTTTGCAGTCAAACTTTCATTGATTATATATTATATTTTAATCTAAAACTTATTGTTGTGTCAGTTTTGAGGGTTAGTGAAGCGAAAATTGTATTTAAAAAAATCAATTAAAAAAGAATGGACGTAATTCTCCAAAGTCGTTGTTGTCGCTAGTTTCTTTATTGGATTTCAGTAATTGTATGAGTTTGGAAAACTATTTTAAAGATTAATACTCAAATAATTGTGGTACACGTACAACCTAATATAAGAAAATTTAATAAAAGTATTTATCAACAAACATAAACGTTGCTCCAAAACTACAAGCATCGAAATTATGAACGGCAGTAAAAGGAAAAGTCGTCCCACTGGCTTGTCAAGGTGTTAAAATTTGTAATAAAAATAACTTAATAGATATGTTTTCAATTATATATTCATCCATATTCATTATTCACATAACTATTGACATGTACGTTGCATGTTTATATATATATATATTTATGTATGTATATACAAATATTGATATATACATACAATTTAAAATATATTATATATATAAAAAAAAAAACAAACAATAAATTGTGCTTAGTATTGTAATGTAATGTAAATTCAATTATTATTAAAAAATTCTAATGGAGGGACAGGTACCATTAACTGTCCATATTCCAAACTATGTTATAATTTTCGTACAATTTTTGTCTGCAGTAAATATATTTTTTTTGTAGGTTAATTTTCCCAGTAGCTTTAAGTTCACTTGCTTAAACAGCGAAATATGCTTTTGAATCAGAATAACATTTTTCCTAGATATGATCCACACTTGCTCTACACAAGCAGAATAACAACAATTGATTTAAGTATGTTTAACAGCATGTTTAATACCTAGCAGAATTTTGATTCTGCACAAAATGAAAAGGTTTGTGATTAATTTATTTTTTGATAAATAACAAGAAAAATGTCGATTTGAGATCGTAGTTTCTTAAATTGATATTTGTCTACTATTATCTACGCATACATACATATCCGGATCTTTTCTTTCCTAGTAGGTACTGTGGGTATCATTAAAATTGGGCTTTTTAAGTGTTTTAAGTAAAAGTTTGGAAAAGGTGTATTAAATATTTAGTATTGCATCCCTTATTAGTCTATGAACATCAAATGTGACATTATTAGGTCCGTTCGCGTACTTTCTGCACTAAAATTCGTAAAAAGAGATATTTTAAAGAGTGGGGGTAAAATTCTCTCACCAAAAAAAAAAACTATCAAACAAAGAAGTAAGCGAACGGGAAAACAACAAATTTTACACACAATAGGTCCGTTTGCGTACTTTCTGCACTAAAATTCGTAAAAAGAAATATTTTAAAGAGTGGGGGTAAAATTCTCTCACCAAAAAAAAAACTACAAAAAAGTAAGCGAACGGGAAAACAAAAATTTTTCACACAATATTACTATCTTGTTGCTGTTCTTTGAAAATTTGTTTTTTAATTTTATAACTGACAGCAAAAGCGAGCAATTTATTTAATTTATTTGAATTTCTATCAAATTTGAAATTTTCACAAATCAGCCCAAAGAAATTTCTTGGGCTAAAATTCGTAGGTTGGGGAAATATTTTACTCTCTCGTGAGCGCTCTCTTTTACGAAAAACTACGAAATTTTTGAGTACGCGAACAGGATTTGGTTAAATTTCGTATTTTTTAGTAAAATTTGACTGTTTTAGGAGGGTACGCAAACGGACCTAATATTACTGTCTTGTTGCTGTTCTTTGAAAATTTGTTTTTAAATTTTATAACTGACAGCAAAAGCGAGCAATTTATTTAATTTATTTGAATTTCTATCAAATTTGACAATTTTCATAAATCAGCCCAAAGAAATTTCTTGGGCTAAAATTCGTAGGTTGGGGAAATATTTTACTCTCTCGTGAGCGCTCTCTTTTACGAAAAACTACGAAATTTTTGAGTACGCGAACAGGATTTGGTTAAATTTCGTATTTTTTCGTAAAATTGGACTGTTTTAGGAGGGTACGCGAACGGACCTATTATGTCTAGCCTATTAGTAATAGTATTAGTAGTATACATACCTATGTACATAGGTATTTGTTTTTAGAAAATTATATTCATTTGATTTTAGGTTTTCAATTTTTGTGAAATCTGAAAACTTAAAGCAACGTTTCCAAATTTAAGTTTTGATAGAATGTTGTCAAATTTTGAATATTTGGATGGATGTTATTTTAGTGGTGTAGGTTGTAAGTCAAGGAAGTACCTATTACATGGTTTTAAGTGCAAAATGGAAAAATATACATGCGTTTTTTTTTTCAAAATTAAAAAAAAAAATGTTCAACGGATGGTAAAAGAGCTCAAAATTCCTATTTATTTGGTCTAAAAATATTGACCAAGTTAAAACAGCTTTTATTGCATTTGTCTGATTTGTATAATTTTGTAAATATAACATGAAATTAATACCCTGGTTACAAGAGGAGATCGAGGAATCGAATCGAATTGAGATTTCGATCCAGGTATATGGTGGCACTGAATCGAGGAATCGAATTCAAATGGAATCGAAATGACATTTGGGTTTTATTTGTGTGCGTACAATGCTCTCAACACAAAGACGCCCACCAAATTAAATTCAGCTTAGAACAAACAAGGGGGAAGAAACTTATCGCACGCACACAAGCAAAACCCCACACACCAATAACTCGATTCCCCGATTCAGGTTTACAAACAAATTTTCGATTCGATTCACCTCTTTCAGTGGGATTGGATCGAGTAATCCTATTTCGATCCGATCCAGGTCTATACGGCGCTAAATCCTGATTCAATTCGGATTCAATTCTCCTTGTAAACGCGGTATAAGTGTTGGCCAATTTTTATCAATTTTAAGTACCTATGTACATACATACATATAGTGTTTTTTGTAGATTTTAATTTGTTTTAAACTATCAATTTTCCCAATTGTAAACAAGAAGGTTCTTTTTTACATAAATATGTTTCAACTCGATTTCTTTATTTTTGTGTCAAAAAAGACATAAAATTCATCAAACCTAGAAATAACTCGGATATCGATAAACATTTTTACAGAAACGGATCGTTATTAACAAGTGACAAAAAGTTTACAAAAAATGGCATAGTAAATTATAGTTTTTTGTCAAATATTTGTTTAGGCTGCAACTTTTAAATTATAAACGCAGGAAAAAAGCTAGTCTTTGTAGACCATTAAATATATTTCAAAATATTTCAATTAACTTTTTTTAATAGCTAGCGTTTAGAAGTTACATCGATTAAAAAAATGACATTTCAAGTTTCATATATGTCATTTTAATTCTTTGCATATATTTTTGAAAATGAACTAAAATCCGAACTTTATAAATAAAATTGGACTTTTGTGTTTAGAAATTAAATCCGTGACCAAAAAACATGAATCATACACTGACACTTTACAAATAGTTTTTCTTAAAAATTATTTAATTATTATTGAAAAAAAATTATCGTTTAATTTTTAATACTCAGATAATTGGAGTTTTTTAAAAAAGGTAAAAGGTAAGGTGACCCAATGCCACCATTGACAAATGGCGAAATAAATGACAAGTACTATTGTGCCATCTTAAAAAGACTGGCAAATGAGATAATTCTGCAACGTTGAAATGTGCAAATTGCAACGAGAACCACAAATCCACCGACCCAAAGTGTGGTTACAGAGCGCAATGCCTTCAGTTAAAAAACAAATCAGCAAAGAGAGAACAACATAATGCATTTTAAAAATGCAAACTTTGAAGTCGTCAAGATAAGCAGCGACGGTTTCTCTGGCTTCCATAGTAGACTTTTCATCTCTCCTACAATTACAACACAAGCGATATCATTCTTCTAACAATGTGAAAGTGCAGTCAGAGTGATCATTCTCACATTGCTTATTATTAATTATTAATTCATTGCTTATGGGAATGATTGCCAAGTTGTCCGCTTGTAAGATTAGAATAGATGATATATTTAATGACATGGCTCAAAATCACCAAGGTGTAGAATTGGCTTCGCTAGCAATTTAATGTCTACAAAATCTAGTTTTAGAAAGGATACTAATAGATTATTTATTTTTAACTGTAAGAAATGCAAAAACAGTTTTTCCGATACCGCACAAGTCATTTCAGTGAACATATCGATAATCGATCAAAAATAATTTTAAATGAACGCAGCCATTCGGTGTGACACGTCAGTCGAGGTAGAGAACAATAGCAAAGCCGGCTGCCAGAGTATTTATCGTAAAATAAATTTTATCTAAATGGTAAGTACCTTTTTATTCATTATTTGTAGAGCGTACATCAATAGCCCGTCAATCCGTGAACGCATTTATTACATTTAATTATTGATGAAATTCTTTTCTACGACACGAAATTTTAAAATTACCTCAAATATTTTCCTATTGACAAAGTCAGATCGCATTTAAGATGACCGCCGTATAATTAAAGCGCGCGCTTATTTGAAATCGTCATTTCGGGAACGGTCATTTCGGGAACATTCCCGGACATGATTTTTACGTATTTTGCTTGTAGAAGATTTTGTATGTATTGTTTTCATTATTGCTTATTTAATACACATACATAATATACCCATGTTATTAAACAAAGCTTAAATTATGTACTTTGTTTTGTTTTTGTTGATTTTATCAAACTTAGAAAAACGTTCCCGAATTGATGGTTTTCTGTATGATATTTAGTACTAAAAAATATTACTAAAAAAGTATACAATTCTGTGCGCTGCTCTGTCAAAGTTTATTTATATACAATTTTTGCAACAGTATAAACTAAAATTCATCATCATAGCTTGCAATTTTTTTTGTCATAAAAAAATTTCGAAATTTGCAACCTTGGTGATTTTGAGCCATATCGAAAATTTAGCTACTAAGTTTTTGTTTAATTATGATAAATAGCAATACAAATAGATTTTTAAAAATTGTTCTCGGAATGCCAAAAGTATTAACAACAAACGTTTATAGTAAATTTTTTTTTCTAAACAGACACGATATTGATGCTGCTTGAAAAGAAAAAACTTGGCTAGACAATGATACTCAAATGACCACCTATGCAAAATTTCTTTCTACGTTAAATAAAAGATCTTGTCTTAAACATGACTTAAGAACACTATGGAGACTTTCTTATTGGTGGGAATTTTAACTGCAAGCACAGAGAGTTTGCTTCGATGGTTCTTCTGTGCTAGATATTTTCGTTACAAATATGCCTAGTCTTATCACTTCTCAGTTCTATGTGAACTTCTTTGATTAGGAATTGTGTTTAAGTCGGAACTATTTTGCTCCGACTCCTGGACAGGGTACATAAACCTTGACCAGAGTGAATATATACAAAAAGGTGCTTGTACCTATTGTATCTTGAAGTATCGTGCGAAGTTTGTTGTGAACTATTAATGCCCCTTACCACTGGTGGGGGGAAGCAATAATAATGAATAACGCAGAACAACCTTTTGATCGTAAATGATAAATTTTATTAGCTTACAATACTATTTATACAATAATTTTGCTTACTTAGTTAAATTTACAAACTCCTAAAATACACAAAAATAATATGATACAAGAAACATAATACATTTCAGCCAGGTAAGTGCAGAGCATGAATGCAAAAGAAAACTGCTGACTATTGTGAGAAAATTAATTTAATGTTATTTGAAAATAAAGCATACAGAAAAGCTGTTGCGGTTGTCATTGATTAAACAGAGAATCTGTTGTAGGGTAAATGTTAAAAAAATGTTGGTATATGATAATCGATATGGATTAAAATATACATTCTCCGCCCGTTGAACTATGTTCGAAATTATATTACCATTTCGAAGGTTATGTTGTTGGGATTTTTGTCGTGGAGGTCTTCTTTCTTACAGTCGAGGTTAGCCCGGATATCTGCCAAGGTTCTGCTAGGCTTTCTTTCTTCTTTGGAGATTACCGTTCTGTTTTTGCAGTAATAGTAGTATGACCATCGTAATAAGCAGATAAGGATTATGATGAATATGATTAATGCGAAGTAGCTCACTGTAAATTGGTGCACATCATTTTGATATGTTATGGAAGGCAACGCTTTGGTAAGATTTAAAAGTTATAGCTTGAGTGCATCCAATTCCTCTAAATGTTTTTTGTGCGGAAAGATTTCGTAAGAGGTTGATGTCAAATTGTCTGGCAAAGCATACTTGGTTAGATTTCCAGCTGGAAGGAGTGACATCCTAGAGACCGTTCTTTGTATAAAATGGCCACGCAAGGTGATGAAGTCATTTTTAATAATGCAACCGGGTGGAATTTGCAGAATTCCAGAACCTTCCAAAACGGTTTGTGTTACGGTGTCATTGCAAACAACATTGAGAGTGGTTTTAACCTTCAAAACGTAAATCCATTCATTTGGCTTGTGCAGCTGGACCCAATGAGGGCCATCGTTGGCGTTTACAACTTTGCATGCAGGAGTTTGTTGACCATGGTTTAAGAAGTTGATTTCGCAGGAACTTACTTCAGATCCACGTCTGTAAATCGGATGCTGCAGATGGCATAGATGTCTTTCTTCAGTAAGGGAAAAACATCCTTGAAATTCTAGTGTTGATAGAGGGTAGTACTGGTCACGATGCAGGTTAATCATTATGTAGTCGGTTGATGGTTGTATGGTAAAAAATGACTGAGGAAGGTAGATTAGCTTTTATCTTTGTGAACTCTTGTTTTAACTGAGCCGTTGAAATAAGCTGAGGATTAATTTTTCCATTATGAGTATCGATCATTACGTCTATTATCGAGGTTTGGGTCTTTTGAAATTGTGAAGATACTAACACAAGCTGCAATGCGATTGAATTGAAAAGCTGACGCAGTCTTTCCTGGTGATATTGTTGTCTTATATCATTAATAACAGCTGTGAACTGTTTGAGGGTTTCGTCTATCTCTTCAAAACGGGAACTTATCTCTTGCTCATTTTGTTTTATGATATTTATGGTTGCATCAATTACTGAAGTCTGATTTTGAATAAGGCTGACTATGTGGCCTTCATCTTGCTTTATTGCGTTTATTGTAGCCGACATTTGGTTGGCGTATTCATCATCAAAACCCCAAGTAAGGCATTAGCCACATTGCCTACGAAATTAAGAGCACCACGACGAACTCTGATTGATGTTACGGATAAGAGATCATTATCCTTTTCGATGTCTGTGGTTATCCGGTCAAATTGGAGGACTGTCTCCTTGCAAGTCTCGTTTTTATTTGGCAACAGTAGGCAAATTTCTGCTAGCTTCCTATTATAGGTTATAATGGAATCGTATTCGGTCCAATAAGGGTCCATGTCATAATACGCGATTATGTTCCAACTACTTGAGGTTTTGGCTGACGTCCCGAAGTTTTCAAAGTATATCCCTGGCTGTGACAGAAATGGTTGAATCTTAACTGGAGCACATGCTATCATGAGTACTAATAGAAATACCAGGAGTAAAGCAAGGGTTGCTGAGCCAAGTGAAGTTTTGAACTTCTTTTTTGTACATATTACCAAAACATTAAAAATGCTAACTGGAATCGTTTTAGGTCAATTCTAAGAATGAAACTTCGTAGTGTCACTATAAACTTAAAAAGAATAAGTAGTAAGATTGTTGTCGATAGTATTGTAAAAAACTTTACACAAGATATCCTAACAACAGCACTATTACTTTCTCTGTCAAAAAACCAAACAAAAGAAACTGGCAGAGATATCGCCAACCTTTTCATCACGAAAATTGTATGTATATAAATAGACTTATTTCTAAAGAGTTATTAAGCATAAGAAATGAGGATTGGAATAATAAGCTACGTTCTCTAGACAACGCCAAACCATTCGGGAATGTTGTCAAACTATCTGTATATAAAACTGTTACCTAGAGTTTGAATTACCTTCACATTTCTATTGAATTCATGTCTGAAAATGCAGTATTTTTTATTACCTGTAAAACAGGTAAGTTCATTCCAATCCTTAAACAGGGTAAGAACTCTGATAATACCGTTAGTTATAGACCAATTAGTTTGCAAAGCAATATCAGTAAAACCTATATAAAAATTACTAAAGGCAATATGCTTAGTATACAAATGTACAATTCGATTTACAAAGTTTTAATTAAAGTAGTTGTTTAAATGCTAATGTCAGCAATTGATACATTCTAAACTCCGTGGTCCTGGGATCAATTTTATATGACTTCCATATTTCTGAAATTCCCGAGTTACCCGACTGTGAAGCAGCAATTTCTGCCAATGATACAGTAATAATGTCTTCATATGTTAGAAAATAAAAGTCAATGCTGATAGGATACAAGCTTTCTTTTTTACGAGAAAAAGAAAATCTTTTATTCTTCACAGCAATCAACTTTAAATCCTAAGCAAATTGCCGAGAATAATTTAGTAAGCGAACTTATGATTGACATTTTAATTGTTGTCTAGCTAAAAACTTTAACTGCAATATGCTGTTATAATTTTTTGTATTTATTTGCTTAAATTAATTATTATTTTTTTTATATTATTTCAATTTATTGAATGGTTTATATTTGTCTATTTTTATTGTGTTGTATATTGTTTATTTATTTGTTGGTTTATTTACTTATTTCATTATTTATTAAATAATTGTTTATTTATTGACCTTTTGTCCGTATGTCATTTGTAAAAAGCTAATTAGTTACATAATGCTTCACATTTTGTGTAGTTTCTAGTAACTAGTTGTAAGTAATTAAATTTAAAGTTTTATTTCATTCATTATACTTACTTACTTAAGGTGGCGCTACAGTCCTGTGTGAACTAGGGCCTCACCCAACAAACTTCTCCATCTAGCTCGGTCCCTAGCTAGATGTCTCCAGTTTCGCACTCCAAGTTGGGTGAGGTCACTTTCCACTTGTGCGCGCCACCTGATCCGCGGTCTTCCTCTACTGCGCTGTCCTGTAGGTGTGGATTCGAAGACTTTCCGGGACGGAGCATTGGTTTCCATGCGCTCTACGTGACCCAGCCATCTTAGTGGTTGGACTTTTACCCTTCTGGCTGAGTCTACGTCGCTGTACAGCCCGTACAGCTCGTCGTTCCATCTTTTCCTCCACTCCCCTTCGATGCATATGGGACCGTAGATCACACGAAGAATTTTTCTCTCGAAACGACCCAAGGTGCTTTCATCCGCTTTTGTCATAGTCCATGCTTCTGCACCGTATAGCAGGACGGGGATGATAAGGGTCTTATATAGCAACACTTTGGTCTTTCGAGAGAAGACTTTTCCACTCAATTGCTTTCTTAGCTCAAAGAAACAGCGGTGTTGTTTTCTGCGTTTACAGCGGAGCCTAGGTAGACGAAGTCCTTGACTACCTCAAAGTTACGTCTGTCGATGTTGACGTTTTTATCAAGACGTTCGGTGTTGTAGGTCCTTTCTTGACGACAGCATGTACTTTGTTATCCCTCATTAACCGTTAAACCCATTTTTGCCGCCTCTGCCTCAATACTCACAAAAGCCCCATTGACATCACGCTGAGTTCTTCCGATTATGTCAATGTCATCAGCATATGCTAGTAATTGGACAGACTTTTGAAAGATAGTGCCTCTAGTGGTGACGTGTGGGCTCTGCACTATTCTTTCAAGTACGATGTAAAAAAATCGCATGACAGCGCATCACCTTGTCTAAAACCTTTTTTGACATCGAAAGGTTCTGTTAAGTTGTTTCCAATCTTTATGGAGGAGCGTGAATTCACCATGGTCATCCTGCACAAACGGACGAGTTTGGCAGGGATGCCAAAACTAGACATGGCTCTATACAGCTCGTCCCTGTAGATGCTGTCATATGCGGCCTTGAAATCGATGAAAAAATGGTGGGTGTCGGTTTGGTGTTCTTGGGTTTTTTCCAGGATCTGCCGTAATGTGAATATTTGATCGACAGTGGACTTTCCTGGTCTAAAACCGTACTGATAAGGACCTATCAGGTTGTTGACGATTGGCTTTAGACGTTCAAATATCTCGTCCTTTTATGCAGCGCCGCTTTTCGTGCCTGTTGTTTGGCTGCATTTGCCTGCCGACATTCCTCCAAACCAGAGGTTCCTTGTTGGTGGCTGCTTGAAACCCAGCACGTCAGAGGCGGCTTCTCTCATGGCATCTTTGCAATGTTGCCACTGGTTTTCGATACATATTGTTGGCGGTAGAGAACTTCGAGAGAGGTTACTTGTAACTCGGTCGGAAAAGGATTTGGCGATCTCTTGCGATTGTAGCCGTTCGACGTTGTACCTTCTCCCAGCATCTCCCTGTTTTGCCTTCTGGGAACCCGAAGTGCTACCTTGGCTACAACGAGGTAGTGGTCCGAGTCGATGTTAGCTCCTCGAAAAGTTTGGACATCCATGATGCTGGAAGCGTGTCTGGCGTCGATCGCAATATGGTCAATCTGGTTGACGGTAGATTGATCTGGAGAACTCCAAGTTCCTTTGTGGATGTTGAGGTGTGGAAAACGCGTACTGGCTACCATGACGTTTCGCCCCGCAGCAAAATCTATTAGCCTGAATCCGTTGTCGGAAGTGTTGTCGTGCAGGCTGTTTTTCCCGATTATTCCACCAAAGATGTCTTCCCTTCCTAGCTTGGCATTAAAATCGCCCAGGACAATTTTAATATCGTAGCTAGGACACTGCTCATATGTTTTGTCTAAGAGCTCGAAGAACATATCTTTGGTGTTGTCATCCTTTTCTTCTGGGGGGGCGTGCGCGCATATCAGGCCTTGCCGAATTTAGCCTTGATGCGGATGGTCATGAGGCGCTCGTTGATGCACCTATAGCTCAAGACTTCTTGCCTAAGTCTGGCTCCAATGACAAAGCCGCATCCAAATAAGCGCTGTTGGTTTTCTCAGTAGCAGTCACCATAGTAAATGTCGCAGTTTTTCATCCTCTTTTTGCCCGGCCCATCCCATCGTATTTCCTGGATGGCGGTGATGTCTGCTTTATAGCAGTCTAGGGCCTCCGCTAATTCTTCGGCCGCAGGTGGTCTGTTAAGGGACCTAACATTCCACGTACAGATCCGAAGTTCGTTGTCCTTAATTCGTTTGCGTAGGTTGTCAACAGTAAATCCGTCCGTATCCGAGGCTTGGTGGTGCTTCGCAACTATTATTTTTTTACGTGGCCAGGAAGTTGTTGTGACCGACAATAGAATGTTAGCATTCGCCCCAACCACGACCTGGAAAACAGAGCCCTACTTAACCATTTTTACCTTCGAAATGATATTACACAATGGCGATCTGAGAACCGCGGTTTCATGCGGTTCGATGACGATTCCTTGGCAAATGCCATAATCGCCGAACAAACGGGACCAAGTCCCTTGTTAGTGACGAAGGTTGAGCTTCAGCTCATCTTCAATCAATAAAAAACAAAAAGTCAGCAGGTGTCGATGGTATATCCAACGTTGTACTAAGACATTTACCGATGGAGGCAATTGACATTTACACCACACTCTTCAATAATGCACTGAATAATGCATATTATCCAGGGCATTGGAAGACCGCTGTGGTTCATCCTCTCCCGAAAAAGGTAAAGGACAACTCCAACCCGTCAAATCTTCGGTCGATAAGTCTTCTTCCGAGCATCAGCAAAGTTTTCGAAAAAATCATCAATAGGGCTCTGACTAAGTGGGCTGCGGACAACAAAATAATTCCGGATAATCAGTTCGGGTTCAAGGCGGGTCATGACACAATTCATGCTGCGTCTAAACTCGTTTCTGATATCCAATGGAATAAAACAACAACAATGCACAGGTGCTGTTCTGGTTGATTTGGAAAAGGCCTTTGACACCGTATGGTTAGAAGGTCTTTACCTAAAACTGAGCAGGCTTGGCATAAGCAAGCCATTGTTGTATATACTTTATGATATGCTTAACGGTAGAAAGTTTGTTGTCAAAAGTGGCAATGTAACTTCTACCACAACATTCTTAATTAAAAATGATCTTCAACAGGGAGCGGTGAATTCGCCGATTCTCTTCAGCATTTACACCAGCGATCTGATAGGTAGTCTTACAAAGGCAATTGCGTACGCCGACGATCTTATTGCGTACAGAACGGCCCGAAAGGTTGAGGTTATTAGAATTCTCTTGCAGCGTGATTTCGACAAGATTCAGCGATATTGCGACGACTGAAAATAAATGTCCAGAAGTCGGAGACAATTCTGTTCCGGACTACGTTGGCTAGGGCCACGACGGATACGTGCAAGAATTGGCGCAAGATGGTTATCGTTGATCTTCACGGGCAGCCATTAGCGAGCAAAAGTGTAGTGAAGTACCTCGGTATCTGGTTAGATCAGTATTTATATTTCGACAGACATATAAATGCTGCTCTGACCAGGGCCAGAGGAGCCTTCGCTCTGACGAAACGGCTGTTTTTTAGCAGTCGGCTTGACCCCAGAGTGAAGGTTATTTTCTACATGGCCCTCATACGGCCGATGATCGTTTATGGTTGTCCTGTGTGGTTCAACGTTGCCCCTTCCCAGATGGAGAAGTTTCGGGCGTTCGAGCGGCAGTGTTTACGACGCTGTACCGGCTTATATCGAACAGCCGAATCTTCTTACGTGCATTAATATTCCAACGAGGTCCTATACAACGGGGCTCGAATCAACAGAATTGTCAATTTCGTGATAAAACTCGTTCGAGGTCACATTGCAAGAGCTATGTCTTCGACCAACAATTTAATTTTCTGGGCGTTCTATCCGAACAACGAGTATTTTGAGAGTGCACGCTTGAGCGGCTTCATTCCACCAGAGGCATTCCTCTTTTTAGATAGATGCGGTCTGATACAGGATAGATTGGCAGTTCCGCTAATCTACCACGTCAGACGACAAACCGTGGATAGGTGACTCCTGTACAATCGGGACGTCATGGCACAAGGCGGAGCAGAGCTCCTTCGGTTCAGTAGGGCTGTGTCCGAACGGGACCGGACTGATAGGGTGAAGCAGGAGAACCAGTTTTGGTGGCTTCAATAGGCACTTGATAGTGGGTAGTCGGGATGGGGTTTTAAGCCTTGGCCGGCTTACATACTTGTTTTATAGTTTTAGGGTTTAGTCTTAAGTAGAATAGGCATGGTGGCACAAAAAAAAAATACAAAAAAAATATACACAAAAAAATACAAAAAAAAAATACAAAAAAATAATAAATACAAAAATAAAAATTAAAAAAAAAGACAACAAAATAGATTTAGATTTTTTTTTAGATTAGATAGATTTTCTTTATTACAAACATTTAGTTTACATAATATATGTACAAAATCATTGAGCATGGCATTGCCGTCAGCCGATTGACAAAAATAAAATTTACATGTATTAAATCTCTTATTTTATTAGAATAATTAATTAAAAAATAAAGGAACTGAATAACTTGTAATTAACATGACTACCTTTACGCAAAGATTAAAAGTCTTGATCTATTATTCTTTGTCGATATCTTAACGCAGCTTTGCAGTACATAAATAATTTTGGGACGTTCATCTCATTGAGGAGATCTATTATCTGGATAACCGATAAGATATTGGCACCTAGGTAATATCTCCTGGTTTCAGCTAAGACCGGACACCGGCCTATGAAATGTAAGGTATCCTCTCTCTCTTGCATGTTACATAGATCACAAATTATCGGTAGATCGTCTCTATGTGGCATGTAGTTGAGGCAAAGAAGTTCACCTCTTAATCTTCCCATCATGGATATTTCGTCAACACTATATTCATCTCGAAAATAGTTCCTTTCATTAAGATTATGGTTCAAACTGCTGTATAGGGTTGTATGAACTGAGCCTGTTGCTTCCATCACATATCCTTCTCTACACTTACGATCCACATTTGCTATTAGTTCGTAAAGCCTTGGTTTCCATTCGCTTAAGTTATCGGAATTGAGGTTAAGTTGCATCCCGCACCATTGACGTAGTTCCTGCCATTCTTCCATCCAGCCTGTATTTCTCCTTATTATATGAAGCGCTACTATCTTTGGAAGTCTTTCATTAGACATATTGATAGCCTTAAGAATATAATCTATATGTAGCTTAAGGGTCCGTATAAACAGAGGTGGAAGTCCAGTTTCCAGCATGACCAGATAATTCGGGGCGTTGGACGGAATATGAAAGATTCTTTTAATATAATATCTCAGCAATTTTTCCACCGTTTCATACTGCTTGTAGTCCCACACCTGAGCCGAATATAACATGATGGCTTCTGAAACTGCTTCAAAAACTCGAAATTTGGCACTATGTCTAGGTGGAGTGCCATAACCCCCGCGGCATTAACCCCCGCGGGGGTTAGTTCCCATTCAATTGGGAATTAACCCCCGCGGGGGTTAATTCCTTTTTCAAATGGCATTAATCCCCGCGGGGGTTAATTCCCTTTTTATGTGGGGGTTAATGCCCTATTATAACTGGAAATAAGCCCCACGTTAATAAAAAAACAACAAACATAAAGGAACAAAATTATTTCTTCATTTATTTTTCAAAATAAAACAAAAATTTAAAAAATAAAATAACAACTTCAACAATAAAAAAAATGTATCTTAATCATTTTGAATTGATAGCACGGCGGCGTACTAACAGCTTGGTATGTATGCAACACCCCTGCTTGGGATCACTATAGGATTTGGGGTGGGTGCGAGTTTGGGTATATGCAAAAAACTCCTGCATTTGAGCACTAAAATCAAAGAAATTCCCAACAAAAAAAGCAAGTATGGCTCACAGTTATGAAAAAATCACAACGCATTCGTGTTCTTTGCATATACCCAAACTCGCACTCACCCCAAATCCTATAGTGATCCCAAGCAGGGGGGTTGCAGGGGGCAGCATGCCCCCCCTTTCATACCAAGCTGTTAGTACGCCGCCGCGCCGTGCTATCAATTCAAAAAAACTTTTTAGCAAAAGTAGCTATTCTAGACAATAAATCAACCATTTTTGCGTGTTTTGTATGTAAAAAAGTGAACTTTAAATTTTTTTTATTAAATTTTACGAATTTTAAAATATTCGGCGTTGTTTCCTTTATTTTTTGGCCTTATTTCTTTTTATAAATCGAAATAAAGCCAAATTGGTTTTATTTCGTTTTGAACAACGAAATAACGCCAAATTTGAAATTTGGTGTTATTTCATTTGGTACTATTTCACGTCACCCGTATTTTTTGTTTATTTGTTATAGGAAGGTATGTCATAGCTTTCTCAATTCCATTTTGAAAACTCACCATTTCTAAAAAGAATAGATGTGTACTTTATTTCTGTTTAAGTTAAAGGTTTAAGTACATTTAAAAATGCGTAAAACAAAATAAGAATTATTTTCCAAAAATATTTAAATACATTATTTTAAACTTCAACTCAAGGAACAAGATCGCAACTTTGTTGTACATTTTATACCTATATAATTATTTATTTTTCCTTTATTTGTTTACTACTGTACAGCAAAGCTAAAACAAAAGAAAAAATGGGGGTTAAAGCCATTTCTGAATGGGAATTAATACCCGCGGGGGTTATTTCCTTTTTCTTGTGGGGATTAATGCCACTTGAAAAAGGAATTAACCCCCGCGGGTGTTAATTCCCATTCATTTGGGAATTAACCCCCGCGGGGGTTAATGCCGCGGGGGTTATGGCACTCCACCCTATGTCTAATATTTTTGTTCGAAAAACACCTGTTCCACGTGGCAGCGATTGCGGTCTTAGCATTTGCAAGCTTATCTTTAAAGTGGTTCTCCATGTCCAGGTTCTTAGTCATTAGTATCCCTAGGTACCTGTACTCGTTGACAACTTCGATTGTCTCTCCATTATACCACCATTTCTCACTGTTACGGTTACGCCCGCCCCCTTTCCTGAATATCATGACTTTTGACTTTTCTAAATTCACAGTCAAGTTCCATATTTTGCAGTAACACAAGCGGTTTATCATTAATTGGAGAGATTCTGGCGAGTATGCGAGAATGACAATATCGTTGGCGAACATCAGTGCTTTGATAGCTTTTCCGGCGTACTCAATACCACAAGGTAGGCATTCTACGAGATCTTCAATAAAGAGGGCAAACAACGATGGGCTTAGAGTACATCCTTGTCTAACTCCTGTGCAAGTGTGAAACCAATCTGACTCTCTTCGCCATTCCAGACAGCTGATTTTGTGCTGATATAAAGATTTTGGATTATCCTTGAAAACCTCCAGAACATTCCCATGCCATACAACTTATATATCAAAGCATTTCTATTAACAGTATCAAATGCTGACTGAAAGTCAACAAATAATGCATATAATTTTGCTCCTTTATTCATAAATGATTCTGCAATACTTCTCAAGACGAAAATGTGGTCAATTGTAGAATAGCCTGATCTGAAACCAGCTTGACACTCCCCAATTAGATTATTGTTCCTGATCCATACATTGAGACGATGCTGCAGGACAGTTGTAAAAATCTTATATGAAGCGTTCAAAAAGGATATGCCCCTATAATTTACCGGATCTGTTGTACTACCTTTTTTGTAGATAGGAAAGATCAAGGATTCTGTAAATTGTCGTGGGATACACCCATCTTCCATTATGTTATTGAAGATTGTTACAAGATTACTAATAAGATCCTGAGTTCCATATTTGTAAAATTCCGCGGGAATTCCTTCCGATCCTGCTGCTTTTTTGTCTTTTAACCTTTTCAACGCGTCATTTACCTCATCTAATGTGAACATTGCATCAAGGATCTCATTATCAATGTTTGGTGCAGCGTACAGAATTGAACTAGTATTTCCCGAAGCGTCCAGTAACTTTTTAAAATGTGTTAGCAGTACATTTGGTTTTAGCTCTTGATTGATTACGTAAGACTTCCCATTAAGTTTCCTCACTAAAGTCCAAAAATCTGCTCCATTCCTGCAGTTTCCTAATCGTCTGGCTTCTGCTTCATAATGTTTCTCTTTTTTTTGTTTACTTAGCAACTTGTACTTCGCGTTTGCTTCAAGATACTGGGTTTTGTTATGCAATTCATTTGAGTCACGGAATGCTTTTAAATATGAAAAGGATGCTTTCCTCGCCATTTCACATTCCTTATCAAACCATTCAGATTTAGCAATTTTATAGCTTCTGCATGTTTTACTTGGATACGAAATTTTTATAGCGTCTTCTATCCCTGCTAGATCAGATACCTGCTGCTCTGAGAGTGCTAAGTCCAATCGTCTTCGATACCTATCTGCATTCGCGTCTCTCCATTTAAGCTTCGGCAGCAACTCCATATTCCTAACCCCTTCATCAAAAGGTTGTTTCAGTTGTACCGTTGTAATGATAGGAAGATGATCAGAATATGAAACAAGGTCAATTTTGAAATCCTTGACGTGAACATTCCATTCACCACCAGCTAGACTGTAATCAATCACTGAATTTCTTTGCTTGCCAACGAACGTGTACTCTCCAGCCTTGTCTGATGAAGTAGTGCCATTAAGAATTCGCAGTCCAAATGTGTTACACAAATCTAGTAACTTCAATCCCCTGCAATTACTAGTACAATCCTTAGATTGGCGTTCTTTTCCTTCAGCTATATTAACGGAACCATATTCTTTTCCAATTCTGGCATTCAAATCTCCAATCAAAAGAACATTGTTGTTAGCCTGGTTCAGCATAAACTCCTAAACTTTTTCAAAATCTTGTTCCCAGTGATTGCAGTTCAGGTATGTTGGTAGAATGATGTAGCGCTTGCCGTTGTACTTAAGGTTCAAATATGTTGTTTCATTCACTGTTTTAAATTCGCAGATAGTGTTTTTAATATTTTTTTTGTACGCAAAAAAGCATTAACCGCTGGCTCTTCCCCTGACGTTATATCTTATTGCTGGTATCCACAAGAAATTAAAGTTCTTAAATTTATTTTGACAATTCACAAAGTTATTTTCGGTTACATAAGTTTCGAATAAGAATACAAAATCAAATTGGTTAACATAGTTATAAAAATCAATAAATAGAGTCTTATTACATAATCCTGCTACATTATATGCTAAAATATTTATACTTTTGTGTTCAATTGTGTTTTTAGTTTTATAATTTTTATTTTTACTTCGGACGACGGCATTAGTACTAAAATCTCTGATTTAGTACTATTCTACTTGTAGTTGGAGCGACAGCACTGTTCAAATTCATTGTGGTGCTACCCTTAGCAGCAGCTATCATATTAGTTGTCATTGTTGCTGTCATCGATGTTGATGTTGTCAAATCTCCAACCAGCTGATTCAAAAAAGCAAAACCATGATACAACTAAAACAGATAGCGCATTCGCGTTTCTATTTTTGTTTCGTTCTGCGCATCTACGTCACAAGCACTCAACGAGTTTGACGTTTATTAAGCTTAGTGTACACGATTGCCAGGTCTGACAATCATTGTCAGATCTGCAAACGTCTGACAATGTGTGAAAATGAGCTGAAAATTTTAATTTTTGTGTACACGGTTTGCAGATATCTACAAACATCTGCAAATCTGTTGCCAAATATTTGTCTGACAATGTCGACAAACTAATTTGGCCAAATAGCTAGCAATAGATTTGCAAACATTTGTAGATTTTCTGCCAACCGTGTACACACCAAATCAAATTTTGGATCTGCAAATTTATTTTCAGCTCATTGTCGCACATCGCATCAGTCAGAAAATTTGTCTGCCAATGAATAAATTTGCAAATGTTCCTCAAACGGCATCTGCAAATTTATTCATTGTCAGACGTTTGCAGAAACGTCAGAAAATGAAAAAAAATTTGGTGATCTCCCAATGAATTTTGTGTACACACGATTGCCACATCTGCAAATTAATTTGTCTTCAAAATGATTGATGAACAAATTTTTCTGCAAATCAATTTGGTATGTAGACGGTTGTCAGCTTGCGTGTACACGATTGCCAGATATCTACAAATTAATTGGCAGATATTTGTCTGCAAATTAGGAGCCAAACCATTTGTCTGCAAATTAATTTGGTGTGTACACGATTGTCAGCCATTCGAGACAAATTTTTCAGTGACAGATCTGGCAATATTTGCAGATCTGGCAATCGTGTACACTTAGCTTTATTCAGTATGTGAAATCAAAACAAAACAATGGCATTAATTTGTTTGGATATTTTGTTTTTATAATAAAATGTTAATATTTCTAATATTTTTCATTTAGATAAATGGTTTTAAATAGTTAATATTTGTGTTTATTCGTAAGTTAAAGAAAATTTGTGTGTTTGAGTGAAAGAAATTAATAAAAAATCGAAGTAAATGAAGAGTATGGTGTATTTTTTTTTCATTTTCACTCGGATGCATTTTTCTCCATAGAATTACCTGGAAGATTGTTTAAATAGTGATAAATGGTTAAATAAAAGATATGATGGTCTTTTTTAGTCAGTGGTTTTTCAACCTTTTATTTAATTAATAATTTTTTTGTATTTTCTTTTTCTGGACAGTTTGCTTTCAGTGATTTGTCTGTTTAGTTTTCGCATTCGGAAGTACATGCGACAACGAAAGAAAAGCTTCATAATCTCATCGCATTTGATCTTTGCTTTCTCGGCAACTTCAAGTAAATGCTGGATGTAGTGTGGACAGATGTAAATGCCTTCCAGGTTTGGTATAGTGTTTTTAAAACGATGGCAAATGTAGCCAGCCAAGTTTTCCAAACCATCGTAAGTAAATGGGAGATTTTCTTCTGGCTCAGAAGCAATAGGCATACTATTGTCGACTTTGACAACGACAAAAATCCTTCCTGAAAAAGCGAATATTGTTAAGATGAATCGATTATTAGATTGTGAGATCAAACCTGTCAAAGAAGTTTCTTCCAAACATAAGTCGGTGTATTATCCACACCTACATTTCCGTTGTCAGAAAGTGCACCTTCATTGTGCCCAAGGATGTATGATTTCATCCTGTACTTAAACTCTTGGCGATCTGGGTGATCATGAAGACCACCTTTAGCTCTTATGACACCGAAGAAGTTTTCAAGGACGTCTTGGTTCAATCGGTATGTCATTATGAATTTAACGCCAAAACGTTCCAATACATCCTTGTGTAATAATTGCAGGGCATTATTAGATTGCACGATACCTTCAATATAATACATTCAATAGTGTTTATTTGAAAAAGTTTTGTAGCTTACCTTTTTGAAATGGTAGCAAACATTTTTTGCCAACTACTCGCATATTTAAAATCATATCTGACATGTCATCTAAAATTTTATTTTGGGTTTCCAAATGTAGTCCGTATGCGTGGACCCTTTCACGTGAATCACTGTAGGGAGACCTGACATTCATGACGTCGAACCAATCATTTGTATGCAAAAAAATTTAAACTGAAATACTGTGCGATACATTACTGTTTAGAGACTTACATATTTTAACAGTTGATAGCATTCTTCCCAACTTTCTTCTTCGAGGTATCCAAGGCTAACAGCTCGCGACAACGCTTTGGCGACAGTGTGTGAGAACAACTTTGTAGCATGTTTCACTTTTTGCCTTTCTGCTTGTACAACATTCAATGTTTTGGCTGAAATCTTATGAGTTATACTCAGCTCTCCCGAAGTTAAGGAAAGAAGTTTCAAAATTATGTCTTTTTTAACAACCTTTCCGTTAATTTGAAATCCTTGGTCAATAAAGTGATTTCTTACCAATTTTATTAAATGTGGTACGTCGGCGAATACAAAAATTCTTTGTTCTTTAAAAACAAACCTGTTAAGGGATTGATTTAATCAATTAATTCAAGCATTTTTTATTTTATATGAAATAACATACCAAGGATTTTCCATACTGACACTAAGCTCTGTATAGAGTCCTCTGTTCGCCCCACCTAAATCACTTGTGATTGCCACTACTGTGAAACCACAGGTCCCAACTTTTTCGATGATATCGAATAAAATGCCCTTCGTCATCTTACAATCATAATCATAAAATATGGGCTGCTTCCATTTTCCAACTAAACCTATTGTGAGCAAAAGTGTTAGCACTTAACGATGAAAAATAATCGAATATTTACCCCTCAGCATCCCTACTTGCACGTAAGACGCTGGCTTAAGTGTTGTGTTAGAAGGTCTATCATAGCAGTATGCTTCTTTGATCTTCATTTTATCTAAGCTGAGAACACAAAGCTTTTGATTTTCAGTAAGTTCTTGCGCTGCTTTCATTATTTGAATGATGGGTACCATGATTCCTGGTGTTAGGTCGATTTTCTGGAAGAGTTCTGATGGCAGGGAGAGGAAAATTTTTCTTTTTAAGCAATTTGTAAGCTCTGGAGCTAGCAGAATATAGCGTTATTGATCGTGCTATATCTTCCTCAGACCAAGTTAATCTTTTTACGCCCATTCGAATTTTTTTTATTTGACCAGGAGTGAAAATTGTTAGAAGCTTTTCTTCTAAGTTGGACTGGTTAAACTTGGCTTTTTTCACTTCACTCTCCAACTTATTTATCCTCCTGGTCTTAGTCATTAACTCTGCTTTGAGTTTCTCATTTTCTTCGCGTAAGGTTTTTCTAATAAGTTTATAAAAACAAATTATTTTATACAATTTCAGAATGCATGGATAGTACGATTAAGATTTTGTTCCTATCATAAATGCATACAAATATTATAAGGTACTTACAACTCTTCAGTTAACACATCAAATTGAGCTTGTTCTAATTGTGGATGTGAAATATTTTCCATCAAGCTATCATTTTTGCATTGCTGTTCAGGCAAATTGTCATGCTCGAGCTCAATGGGAACTTCCAGCAACCCACTCACTACTTCTTTTTGCTTTTTCAGCTCCATTCTTTTCGAGCGCTTTGTTGTGTCAGGCTCAGACGCTACAGACAGTTGCTTTGGGTAAACCGTAGGAACTGCATCTGGTTTCAAAATCCGACACCGTGTGAATCCTATTGATATAAATCTATTTCTGATTCTTATTCTGAACTAATTGTTTTTATTAACTTACCCATTTCATACTTTGTATTGTTTATAAAATCTTCTTTCAAAAAGTGGAGACTACAAATTCTTGCAGTCTGAACATTAATTTTACCCTTGCGTTTAGTGAACAAGACCCACTGCTTCGAGAGATTTAAATTTCCTATTGGAAATGTATGAAAACTGGAATCTTTCGTTATCTTATTTCTTTCGTTATTGTTGCAGTCAAAAACAGAACAAACACCCATGTTTATTAGTAAATGTTTTTTTTTTTTGTATAAATTATGAACAATATCACTTTAAATAACTTTATTGATTTAAAAATATTTTACATTCACTTCCGTTAACATTAAAAACAAAAAATAGATTGAAATTGCGCCAAATATACTAGCTCTCTTCAATTAATTGAGTGCTGGTGACGTCACGATAGTTTGACAGCCAAAACCTTACATGCGCAATGCAATCTTATTAGTTGTATCATGAAGCAAAACCATCTTCACCATTGCAAATTAATTTGTTGTTTTTATCAAAATAAAATGTTTTTCCATTAATGAGCATTGTTTCATCTCTTATTTGTGTTTTTATGTGATTGTTTTTAGCTGTAATCTCTTCCCGTAGTGCAAGAATTCGTCTCCTACGATCCCTTGACGCCAAAGTGTAATCTTTATGCATTGAAATGCCTGTTCCATGCAACTTTGTTTTTGCTTTGAGTAGCCGTACCACATCATCTCTGTCGCAGAGCTCAACGATGACGTTCGCGGTTTTGCTTCCGGATTTGATTTGCCGTGCGCTGGCTACTTTTGCCGGATTATTAGTTTGCAGAAGATCCAAACAAACACATTTAGCTTCTTCCAATGGATTAAGTCCATCTTTCATCGGAATGTGAACAATTAGATTTTTCTCATTTGTTCTTTTTTCAAGAAGTTCAACTTGACGTTCCAGTGACATACAGCGGGTGTGCATTTGTTCAAGTTGGATTTTAAGCTCTTTATTGTTATGTTGTAGAGTTACAATTTCTTCACTAATCTTGCCTACGTCTGTCTTGGTCGCCACATTTTTCAGCTTCGAGTCTAAAAGTTTAGCCATCGTGCTTTCTATAATAGAGGTCAAGTCGCTAATAGGTATATTAATAGACTTTTCAGCGCCTATTTCACGTTGATCGTAGCCTTTCGGTGTTCCAGCCATACGACGTCAAAATATAAAAAACAAAAAACGTTAGATAGTTAGATTTGCTGCTGTGGTTGTTCTAGTTTTAAGTAGTTTATAAAGGGTGTCCCAAAATTAACGCAAGATTTGAATTAAATAGAAAACGCCGTTTTTAGTCTTTTGATAGTTATATTTTTATTGAATCGTAAAGTACATAGGATAGGGTTATGTATGGAATAACACATCGGACAAATGGCCTCCACGGCTTTGCATGCACATGCGCACTCTTTTGTTGAAATTTTCCATGACCATTCTGCATAAATGTGGCTGAATTTCGTTGATGCAGCGTTGAATCTCCTCCTTTAATGCACGGGTGGTTGTGGGCTTGTTGACATAGACTTGTGATTTCAAATAACCCCATAAAAAGAAGTCTAATGGTGTTAAATCAAACGATCTACGAGGCCAATTTTGATCACCGAAACGAGAGAGTACACGACCTGGAAATGTCTCATGCAGTAATTGAATTGTTTCACGGGCTGTATGACATGTGGCACCGTCTTGTTGAAACCACATATTGGACACATCAATATCATCCAATTTTGGCAGAAAGAACTGTGTAATCATGTCGCGATATCGAGCACCAGTAACAGTCACTGCTTGACCAGCATCATTTTCAAAAAAATATGGCCCAATTATGCCTCCAGCAGAAAATGCACACCATACAGTCACGCGTTGTGGATGCATTTGTTTTTCGACAATCACATGTGGGTTCTCCGAACCCCAAATGCGGCAATTTTGGCGATTGACAAAGCCATCAAGATGAAAATGTGCTTCATCGCTTAGGATGATTTTGTATGAAATTTTCGAACTGCAGCCGCCAAGCTTTCACTATTTTTGAAATATTCTTTAATAATGAAGACACGTTGTTCTATCGTGTAACGCTCCATTTTTAATAACCCTATACTGTTAGCTGTCAAATTGCTTTTTTTTCAGAGTTGCCAACACTTCACTGCACAAATGGCGGCAAATTCAAATCTTGCGTTAATTTTGGGACACCCTTAGGTAGAATAGGTAGTTTTAGTTAGCTTTAAGTTTTATATTAAGGACCTTATTTTAAGTAGTTTTTAAGTAAAAATAAAAAGGATATTGATATTAGTTTTTTTGAAATTTTCTAATGAATAAAAAAAATAAATAAAATGAAATTTAAGTTTAATAGATCTTAGGGCCGAAAGGCATTAGTATTAACTGTTATAGTTTAACTTAGAGTGTCCGTATGGGACCAGTAAGTTAGTTGTAAGTTATGGTTATTTAGGCTAGTTTTATGATTTTTTGTCTAGCTTTAAGATAGGTTTAAGATTGAAATAATAAAAATGAATTTACAAAAAAAAAAAACCACAATAGAAATAAGTGACACGTTTGAGTTCTATTATAAGACTGACTTTATTCAGAGAGCTTTATTGGTTACATAACGTACTTCTTATATATATGTATAGTATATATAACATCTTTTCGCCACTAAATATAAAATTCGAAAAACAAAAGAAAAAGAAACAAAATATAATTCAAAATTCATTTACATAATACATCTCTTCGCCACTAAATGCAAAAAAAAAAAAAAATAAGTAATAATAATAATATTTATATATATAAATATATATACTATACTTATTAATAAATATCAATTCATTTGTTTGTTAACGAATCAGTTTCGGTATTTCATATTTTATTTAATATTTTAAGATAACATGTTATTCATAACCTAATCTATCTGGTTTTTTTGTCGGGCGAGATGATCTTCTTAGAATAACATTATTTTCGTTACAATTGTTAGATTCATATCCTTGTGTCTCAATTTCGTTATTAATTTCAGGTTCTTTTATGGATGGTGAACGATTACCATCACTACAAATATCAACTTTATCATTATTGTTTTTTGGCTCTAAACCAGTATTCGAAAGTAGAGGTTGTTCATTGAAAGTGGATTTATCTTTATCAAAATGGCAGTTTTCATTATCTTTAATACTATCGAAATGAGGGTTTTCGTATTTGTGAGCATACTTCTTTTCTTGGTCAAGTGAAGAACCTACTTTTCTTATTTGATCTATATGTCGTTTCCATTCACGATGATCATCTAATAATATATTATAATGCAGGGCTCCAATTTTTTCTTTGACTACCCCGAAATGCCATTTTATACGTCTATTTAAGTACTCTTGTTTTTCTCGCCAGTTAAATTTTTCTAAAACAAATTCCAATGAATAAAAATAATACTCGAATTTCACACTTCGTTATAATTAAATTTTAATTCGCAATAAATAGAAATTTTACCACAAAATGGTGTCGTGTTGAATTGAACAAAGAATAGGAATAGAATAATAGTAATGACTTTCTTTTTATTCTAGAAGGTTATTCTTTTAACTTTTATAATTATAACATTAAGAATTAGTTTGACAAGAAAAGTCACATTGGGCTAATATCATATTGGATAGTTCACAATAGCATTTTATATTAGTATTTTTAGTATGTAATTTAAAAAATAAAAATATATACATTTATTGATAAATAAATGATGTCATAAACATTCTCCCCCGCCGTGAACTATGTTCGCAAAAAATGGAGCCGGCCCTGGCTGTTCTCTTTGCTGTACCATGGTTTGTTTGCACGTATGTAACTCACGAAAAGAAAAAAAAAACTTTAATAAGAGTGCATATGTAAGAACAAATAAATTTCAAGGCCAAAACTACTTTAACAGTTAAAGCCATACATAAAACATCTCGTAGCATAAGTTCATTGAGAGAGCTTTTGATACTGTTATCAATTCTTCCATATGTAATGTTCTTGTTGTTGTTAACAATTGGAGCTCATTGATGATCGCGTTCATTGTTTCGCAGATTTCATTGATGTCGGTTCGCGGTCGTAACTCGTAATGTGATTCGGCGGTGTTTTTTTTTTTTATTTCGGTCGAGTGTTTTAATTTGTTTCTTTTAATTAAATTCCGTTTACAAAATTGGTAGTGCGGTTATCAATTAAATGATAATATTTAATAAAAAATTAAAATAATTTTGAATTTTGTTTTAACCAGTGTTGTGTTTGTGTAGTGTGTGTGTTTTGTTGTTGCTGATGGGGCTGCTGCGGCTGTTGGTGTTGCCGCTGACGCTGCCGATGATGCTGCCGACGATGCTGCCGACGATGCTGCCGACGATGCTGCTGTTGCTCCCGTTGAATAAGCGCGGTCCGGATTTGGTTTGGTTGTTTTTGTTTTAATTTTGTTTTATTGAATTTAATTTTTAAATATATTATTTATTCTTTATTTATTTTAAATTTTACATTTTGATTCTTTTTTTTTTTTGTTTGTTTGTTAATTAATTAATTTTTTTGCATTTGTGTATGTGTGGGTGTGCTTGTGCTTATTGATTTTCGGTTCGGTTTCGCGTTTTTACGAATCGATTTATGTATGTGTGTCTGATTGTAGTTCTTTGCAAATATGTAAATGCAAATGGCTGCCATTATTTTCGTTCGACATTTATTGAGTTCTTTTTTTGAGTTCTTTTTCGTATCGAGTTTTTATTAAGTTATTTCGGACTTGATTCAATAATCACTTAACAATTTTAATAATTGAGTGGTTTCTGTTTTTAAATTCTGTGAAAATTGAAAAGTGTTATAAATTATATTTACGATGTGTTGTATAACAGTGTGGAATTTATACATTTGTGAAATATGATTTGCCGACGGCAATTTGATGCTGTGGACAAATTGTGTTTTACCGTCGGGATTTGCAAAACTGCAAACAGAAAAAAATTAAGATTGTGTTGTGTTGTTGATTTTAATCATTTTATAATTTAATATTATTTTTTTTTTTAATTTTATTTGAATACCTATATTGTGTAGTGATTATAAATTAATATAAATCAAATTAAATTTTAAATATATCGATTATTATTACATATTTTGTATATTGTTTTTATATAATTTTTTTTTTGAATTTCGATTTTATTTATTTCTTTATACATTTTTTATTTAATTATAGTTCGATTTTGTTTAAAAGGTGGACTGTATTTTATTGAATATTCTTGATGTTGTGTTGTGTTGAAATGAGTTTTAGGGTTTGTCGTTTTCGAATAATTTTCTGAAATTGTGTGATTTGGTGTGGTGTGTTGTGTAGGGTTGAAATTGGGTGTTGTGGGGTGTTGTGTAGGGTTGAAGCTGTATGCTATGTTAAAGGGTGCATTCAATTCTCTGTTTTTTTTACATTTTTATTTTGTTTTGTTTATATTTTAAATAAGTGTTTCAACATCGGTGGATTTTTTACTTGGAAGGTAACATATTTTGGAAATAGGGCGTTTTATTATTCCACTCTTTGTTTTTAGTGTTACGACTCGGATTAACCCATCAGATCCGGGATGTGTTTCGGTGATTCTAGCTAGTAACCATTGGGATGGTGGTAGCCTTTCGTCTTTAATTAAAACCAGGCCTCCACTTTTAGGTACGGCTTCTTTTCTGGTCCATTTGGGTCGTTGTTGTAACCGAGAAAGATATTCCCCGTTCCATTTCTGCCAGAACGAGTCGACGAATGCTTGAGTTCTTGTCCACCTGTCGAGGTAACTCATCTTCTCTGGGTTCGATACGTGCCCTTGCGGAATGCTGAGCAGGCGTTCTCCAATCAGAAAATGTCCTGGAGTTAACACATCAAGGTCATCTATGTTATCCGATAAAGGACATAGAGGTCTGGAATTCAAGCAGGCTTCTATCTGCGTAAGAAGTGTGTAGAGTTCCTCAAATGTTAACCTCTCATCTCTCACGGTCCGTTTCAAATGATGTTTTACAGATTTCACTCCAGCTTCCCATAGGCCACCAAAGTGAGGAGAAGCTGGAGGAATAAAATTCCAGTTCGTTCCTGAATTGGCTACAACGCTTGCGATTTCCTTCCAGTCGTGTTTAGCCTTTTCAAGCATGTTAGCTAATTCTTTATTAGCTCCCACAAAGTTTGTGCCGCAGTCACTATAAATTTGAGTACAAAGTCCTCGTCTTGCAGTGCAGCGACGAAGAGCTGCCAAAAATCCTTGGGTTGTAAGGTCTGACACCGTTTCCAGGTGAATGGCCTTTGTGGATAGGCAAATGAAAATTGCAAAGTATCCCTTGAAGGTCTTGGCTCCCCGTCCTTTCCACGCCTTAATTTCAATAGGACCTGCATAGTCCACTCCAGTGTGGGAGAATGGTCTCGACATTCGTACTCTAGGTGCTGGAAGGCTTCCCATGAGTTGCTGTAAATTTGTTCTGGTGTGTCTGAAGCATATTGGGCATTCGTGGATATAGCTTTTAACTCTTTGTTTAATACTTATGATCCAATAGGTCATACGGATATAAGCCATGGTCTGATGGTTTCCACCGTGTAATGTTTTTTCGTGAGCATTTTTTATCACAAGTTCAGTGAAATGGTAACTGGGTTTCAGAATGATGGGATGCTGTTAGTTGTATGACAAAAGAGTATTTTGCAGTCGACCACCAACTCGAAGAATCCCATTACCATCGACGAAGGCATTAAGTGATAATAATGATTTCGGTATTGTGTTCTTTGTGTCGTATTCGTCGAGTTCTTGACTAAACATAAGTCGCTGTACAGCTTTGTTCACCAATATGGTTACGTTTCCTAGCTCCTCACAGTTAAGGTCTCCTGATACCTTAGATGTTTTCCTCCTTTTTGCGAGGCAGTTCCATCTAAAACGGCAACAGAAGGCAATTGCTCTAATGATCTTCGATAATCTTGAACATCTTAGTATACTTAAATGGATGTCGTCACTTGTTGGATCGGAACTCGTGTAAGTGCACTTTTCAAAGGCCGTTTCTCTTGGTCAGTGTCAAAGGCAGATGGTTGTTCAGGAATTTCGAAATTCCATTTGTCTCGCAAAAACGAAGGTCCTGTCCACCAAAGATCTTGTGCTGCCAACAAAGAGGGAGATACGCCTCGGGATGCCAGATCAGCTGGATTGTGGTCTGTTGGTATGTGTTTCCACATGTCGCAACTTGTAAGTCTTTGGATTTCTGCGACTCTATTGCTGACAAATGTTGTCCATTTGGATAGTTGTTCTCTAATCCATGCCAACGTGATCATTGAGTCTGACCAGGCAAACAGTTTTGCATCGGTGTTGTCAAGTACTCCTTTGGTGTAGTGTAGCAGATATGCTAGAAGTACGGCTCCGCACAGTTCAATTCACGGCAGACTGACTGTTCTCAATGGAGCAACTTTTGTTTTAGATATAAGTAAATGCATGTGGATATTTCCAGAGCTGTCAAGGACACGCATGAAAACTGCTGCACCATAAGCCTTTTCAGATGCGTCACTGAAGCCATGCAATTCCATTGATTTTTGCGTGTTGTTTGTTTTAATCCATCTTGGGATTTTTATGTGTTGTATGGCAGGTAATTCTTTTCGAAAAACTTGCCATTCTTCTCTGAGATCTGATGGAACTGGATCGTCCCAATCAGTTCCTCTGCACCAAAGTTTTTGCATCATAATTTTGGCCTTGATTACACATGGTGCAATCCAGCCGAGTGGATCAAACAGTTTGGCGATCGCTGATAGCATTGTCCTCTTGGTTACTTCTTCAGAATCATCGTGAATGTTTTTGAAGCAAAAAATATCTTCGTCTGGCTGCCATCTTATGCCTAAAGTTTTGACATGATCGATGGATTCAAAAGGCAGTTCAAAGTTTATCTCACAATCTTCTTTTGGTAAGTCTTTTAGAAGATTTTTACAATTGGACGTCCATTTTCGCAGCTTGAGTCCTGCCGCGGCCAGAAGATTACGAGATTCATCTCGCTTGGTTCTAGTTTCCTCGATGGAATCGCCTCCACTTATGAGATCATCCACATACATCTCCTCCTTGATTGCACGAGCTCCATTTGGGTAATTTTGAAGTCCATCTTCAGCGATTTTGTGCAAAACCCGGATGGCTAAGTAGGGTGCACAGGCTGTTCCAAAAGTAACCGTATTGAGTTTAAATATCTTGAGCGGTTTATCAGGGCTATCTCTCCAAAGTATCAGTTGAAAATACCTATCCAAGTCTTGTACAAAAACTTGGCGATACATCTTTTCAATATCAGCTGTGATAGTGTATTGATACATTCGCCATTTTAAAATTATATCCACTATGTTTTTTTGTAATTTAGGACCCGTCATTAAATGTTCATTCAATGATGTCCCATCAAGCGTTTTTGTGGCTGCGTCAAAGACCACTCTTAGCTTCGTGGTTGTACTTGACTCTTTGAATACTGCGTGATGAGGAAGAAAAAAGTGAAAGGGTGAATTTAGCACTGGATCCCTTTCTTTCACTTCTTCCATGTGTTGTAAGATGAGGTACTCCATAATGCATTTGCTGTAACTCGATTGCAGAGTTGGTTCCTTCTCAAATCGTCGTTCCAGAGACAAAAATCGCCTTACTGCAATGTCTTTGCTGGGTCCAAGTTCGGGATGAGATCCTTCTTTGAACGGAAGGCTGACTTCGTACCGTCCATCTGACAGCCGTCTAGTCGTCTCTGAAAAATACTTTTCACATGCGATGTCTTCTTCCGATGGTTCAGTTACGAAGGGAGTTTCTTCAATCTCCCAAAATTTTCGGATTTGCGTGTCGATATTTATGTGCTGAAAAAAGCTTTTAACGTTGTTTGGAATAACCTCAATAAATAATCCATCCCAGCTGTGTATTTTGAGCTATGGGTGCAGTTCCATGCTCATTGCGGATAATTTCTGGAAGTACAATGTCGGGATATACATCACAACCAAAAAGAATGTCGATCAACGTGGAAATTAGGGTCTGCTAATGGTAAATCCGTGAGGTGGTCCCAAGTGTTTTGTATCATTTTGTGGGCCGGAAGGAGGCCAGTCAACGACTTGAGGACGAATGCCTTGGTAGCACCTGTGCGTACAATTGAAAAAACCATACACTACAAAGAATTTACTCTTGCTACCTTCTTAGACATAGAAGGAGCTTTCAATAACGTCTTAACAGAATCTATTCAAGAATCACTGGTTGATCAGGGTGTAGAGGACTACATTAGAAATTGGATTGTTTCCATGCTCAGTGATAGAAAAATTCAAGCTACCTTAGGTAACACTTACTTAACCAGGTGCGTAAATAGGGGAACACCTCAGGGGGGTGTTCTGTCCCCTCTTCTTTGGCTTCTAGTCATGAACAAAATTCTTTTTAAACTGGAAAGTTGTGGTGTGAAGGCCGTTGCTTATGCAGATGATCTGGTGATACTGGTATCAGGAAAGTACACTTCCGTGATTAGTGAGATTACGGAGATGGCATTGCTAAAAGTAAGCAACTGGGCTACAAGCTGTGGCCTGGGTGTCAATAAAAGCAAAACTGAACTGATGCTCTTCACTACGAAAACAAAAGTACCACCCTTCACCCTTCCCCGCCTCAACGGTGAAACTCTTTCCTTGTCTTCCAGCGCTAGATATTTGGGAGTAATACTTGACCCAAAGTTAAACTGGAAATTTAACATCGAAGAAAGGGTCAAGAAAGCCAGCATAGCTTTCTATGCCTGCAATAAAACCTTTGGCAAAAAGTGGGGTTTGCAATCGAAGATGATTTTGTGGACGTATACAGCCGTGGTACGTCCAATCTTGTCCTATGGTTCGATTGTTTGGTGGCCCGCGCTTAGTAAAGCCTACAACATAACTAAACTAAAAAAGGTTCAGAGAACAGCTAGTGTTGGCTCCACTGGAGCTTTGCGCTCATGTCCGTCGGACGCCCTAAGCGTTTTTCTCTACCTGTTACCAATAGACCTGCATATCAAATACTTAGTATCTTGCAGCGCGTTGAGACTTAGGGAATCGAATAGTTGGTATTCTAGGCCCTTTGGTCATAGTAATATCACTAATCTCATCCCAGCGGACATCTTTTCGACAGAAACCGACTACTGCACCCCTACTGTGGACCTCAGTGCGGATTTTAAAATTATCATCCCATCTCGAAATGAATGGGATGATGACTTAGTGACGAGAGGCTTCGACACAACTATCTTCACTGACGGCTCAAAGATGGAGTGTGGGGTCGGTGCAGGAATTTTTTCCGAGTCTTTAAATGTCTCCAGGTCTTTGCGACTTCCTGACTTTGCTAGTGTTTTTCAGGCTGAATTACTCGCGATCAAGGAAGCATGCAAGTTACTAAAACTAGATCCAAACCAAAACCGCAATACAGCTATTTTTTCGGACAGCCAGGCGGCTATTCAAGCGATTGGCTCGTCCACTTCATCCTCCAAACTGGTCCAACAATGCCGAAGTGAGTTAGCTAGCATGAACATTGGACTCAAGGTCACTCTCATCTGGGTTCCGGGTCACAGAGGCTTTGAGGGCAATGAACGAGCTGACGAGCTGGCTAGGCAAGGATCAGCCCTTCATAGCTCTCTCGCGGAAAGAGTCAACATTCCTCTTGGTGCTATGAAGGGCAAGATCTTCCATATTTTCCTCGCTGAAGCAAACCACAGGTGGAACAGCCTAACCAACTGTATCATATCTAGAAGGATATGGCCCACCTACAACAAATCCCGTACTAATAATCTCATTTGCAGACCCAGGCAAGACATAGCCAGGGTCGTTGCTACATGCACCGGACACTGGCCTGTTGGAGAACACGCATCTAAGCTGGGCATCCCCCACAACACTTTCTGTCGTAGTTGCGAGGACCAGCGAGAAAAAGAAACTGTTCTTCACTTCTTATGCAAGTGTCCCGCCTTAGCCAAAACGAGAGCCAAAACATTGGGAAAGCCCTTTTTCAACGACCTCAATGAGTTCTCAGAACTGGAGATCAAAGATTTGATCTCCTTTCTAAACGCTACAAAGTGGATTTGAGGCGCATTTTTCCCTTTATAATCCCCCTTTTATCTTTATAGGTCAAGCGAGTATTTTATGGTATCAAAACGGCGCAACGTAGCGCTAATTGTGTCACCGAGCTAGACTGCTCGTGGCCACCATTTCTACTAACTAACTAACTAGCACCTGTAAACTCCGAATGTTTTGAAGAGAAAAGTCAACGTAGCTTTGACTAGTGCCGTTGCTGACCTTCCCCAACCCTGACACGTTTATTTGTGTTGGTTGTTTAACAAGCTTTAGAGACCTGGCTGCAGATTCTGAAATGAAAGTTGCTTCTGAGCCTGGACCAATGAGCGCTCGTAAATCTAAAAACTTGCCATCTCTCGAATTTACTCTTACAATTGCAGTTGCTAATAAAATTTGCGATTCTTGGGTTTGTGATGCATAAAAATTGTGTCGGGTACTGCTACTTGCAGTGTTGTCACCCTGTGGCTGGAGAACAGGAGCATTTGGGTTTACCGCTGCCTGTTGATTTCCGGTGTGGGCGACTTGCTTATAAGAATGTGTTGTAGCATTCAAAGATGAATTTTGTGTAGTGTTGGGATTGGAATTTGTATTGTATGTGTATGAATTATCATGCAAAAGTGAGTGATGTTTTTGATTGCAGAAGTAACACGTCCGGTTACTTAAACAAAATCGTGTTTGGTGGCTGTATGCAAGACAGTTTGCACATACCCCAGCCTTAAGCACAGCTTGTTGTTTTTGGGCCGCATCCATGCCCAAGAAGCTTTGACACTTCGTCAAAGAATGTTGTCCTTGGCGGCATACTTGACACTGGTATTGTTGTACAGCCTTGAACGGTTTAAACGACTGTTTTTGTTGCGTTTTTGCATGAAATGCCTTAGCTGTAGGTTGCGGTTATATAACTGGCTTTGGCTCTGTGGTTGAACTACTCTGCTCTACAATGGATTCTAGTGTCCTAAAACGGGCCTTTAAAAAAGTAGTAAACTCAGAAAAAGTCGGGAGACATCTTTCATTACCGAGCTTTTCTTCCCATAATTTTTGAAACAAATAAATTAATATTGTATCCCAATGTTCTACTGGCAGTTCTAAATTTTTTAGGCCATGAACAACTTCGGTTGTTGTGTCCAGCAAACTTTTCAGATTCTCTGACGACTCCTTACTCTGAGCAGTTTGACTGAAAAGAACCTTTAAATACGAATTGACCAATACTCTTTTATGGTCGTACCTTTCAATAAGTAACTCCCATGCCTTTTCATAATTCCCGATGCTCAAGTCTAAATGATGCAACAAACGTTCAGCATCTCCAGTAAAACTCTCCTTCAAAATATGCATTTTTTGAATTTCATTTAGCCCTGGGTTATTATGCACCAAAGAAATAAAAATGTCATGGTATGACCGCCATTTTGTGTAAGACCCCGAAAATGTTGGAGGTTTTATGGGAGGAAGCTTAACCCATTAAAGACCAAGCACCTTAAAAATAATGATAAATGAAAAACCTTTAAAATCCTGTTTAATGAGTTCTTTATTTTACCAAAAATACACTTACAAAAAAAATATTTTGTTTAGTTTGGTCTTTAGAGGGGTGTACTCAAACGAGTACACTGACCAGATATGGGTACATTCCTTGCCTAGTTATGAAATATTTTGAAGCACTCTTTTTCGATACAAAGAGTAGTTTGGCACCTCTCACATATCCACCGAACTCTGCTGTGGCATATCCGACATCGTAGTTGATGTTGAATTTTTTTGGGGAAATGTCCTCCTTCACTGTGAATCAAATTTTTTTGGCAAATATGGCTTATTTAGTGCTTTTGTTGATGGCCCGGAATGTAAATAAGTCCTCGTTATGGTTCTGACAATGGAGTCGCCAAGCATTTACCACCATTGAGTTGATCATATGTGTGAACAATGGCCACCACCGTTTCTTACCCTTTATTTTGATTCTGTAATTGTTCACAAATTGGTCATGAAGATCGACCTCACCCATACCCTTGTTGTATGCCACTAATGGTTTTGGCTGTGGAATGATTACCCTCTCTTTTACTGATGCTGACCATCGTTTGACTCTTCCAAGAGGTTCCAGGGTGTCGTAGTTTGTTGCAACTGTAACAACAGCATTATCCTTCCTTATAATCCTTTTCTGCGTAACGTAGCCATAAGGTCATGGCTGGTAAAATAATTGTCAAAAAAAAACGATATGGTCACTTGGCCTTTTTACTACTTCCAATAAATCAAGCACCACTCGAGATCCAAGTGGTAAACACTTATTGCTTGGAATTATATTTTTGGCACCCCAATATATGTCAAAGTTATAGCAATATCCATCGCTACTGCACAACATCCACTCCTTATAGCCAAAACGGACATGCTTTCCACGGATAAACTGCTTTGCGGAATGGTGACCAAAGTATTTGATCATAGCCTCATCAATCGATAGTTTGTCATGAAAAAAAACTCAATTTTTGATAGTTATTGCAAATGTTTTTTATCAATGGTCGAACCTTCGCCATTTTATCGCTTTTATCAAGGCATGCATTGTTGACCAAATGTATAAAACGCTTGATTTCCTTGAAGCGATTGCGGGACATGGCGTTAGCAACCAAAGGAATTCTTGTGTCTTCGTCTAGGCACCAATACAAATTTTCTTGAGGCAATGAATGATTTTTATGCCAACAAATTTTCTCAGATCTTCTTTTGTAAACATGAACGTGTGACAGTTTTAGTCCAGTGCATATATTTTACTCTGCTCAACAATCATCATTGAAAAAATGTTCAAAGATTTGAACTTCGTTTTCTAATGCTATTTCTTCTTTTATTTTTGCTAAATTTTCCAAATAGTCGAAAGTTTCATCTATTTCATTAGCATAAACCACATGCTTTGACCATTCAGGAGCATTATTTTGAAACTCACCTCTCGCTGAGCTTTCATCCATTAGCCAAGCAAGTGGGATATCGTCTTCACTGGCAAATTCATCGGTGACTTCAACCTCTACTGCTCCTGGTATGTCAACAGGAATATGGGAATCAAGCAAGTCATCCTTACATAAATCTTCCTCGTCCGTTTGTATATCAACATCCGGTGGAATAACCACTACATCTACTTCATTACCATCATCTGGAATATCATCAACAGCCATGGAGAGATTTGCGTAGCGCCTACCATAAAAGCTTTTGCAGTTTATTGATGAAAAAGCCATTTCTCTGCGAATTCCGTGAGAAAAAAAATTAGCACGGTTTTGGCCAGTGTACTCAATTGAGTACACCACTCTTGTAGACCACTTACCAGAAGCAAAAAACAATTTTCGTAATGTGATTTATTTACAATGTTGATCTTTGGTAAAAAATGTATTTAACAGAACTGGTAATTCAGAAATTTGCCAAAACTTTAAATTTTGACTAACGTTTTACTTTCGCAAGGACACAAAACAGCTTGAAACAAAAAACACAAGGAACAAAAGTTGACCAAATAACTTCAAAATAGCTTTCAACCTCAAAAAAATTATTCATAATGTCAAAAGAAATGTCCATGCTTGCTTTCACATTGAGAGAAATTTAAATCAAAGCCTACTATTCGAGAAAAATTAAACTGAAATTTTCAAAAATACTGTACTCAATTGAGTACAGTGGCAGCTAATGGGTTAAGCAAATTTGATGGTGTTGCTTGTGATGACGGTGGAAGTGTAGGAGCGGTTGCAAGAGTAGGTTTATGAGGAGTCGTTGGAGTGACACGATCTAACGCATCCAGCAATTCGCACCTATATTCCAGATAAGTGTCGTTTATCTGATCAAACACGGATATCATCTCTTCCTTTTTCAAACCCTCTTCCAGCTTCCCCTCGCTAACGATTTCCTCATGATATCTTTTAGCGTTATTTAAATGACCCTCTAATAACTCTAAACGAGTTTTTAAGTAGTTACTTGTTCTACGAGCTTGCCCCGTTTTCTTAAAATTTGTATAATAGCGTTCTAATTGCGATAAAACCTGCTTCTGAAGCTCCCCGAACGACATGTGGATTTTTGTTTATGAAATGTAATAAAAAAAGAACCAAAAAAAAAAAATACTTTAAAAAATGAGGACTTACTTTGTATGCCTTTGTTGGTGTAGTGTTGTGTGGAATTTGATTGCCCGTCGCGGGAGCCCGATTAGCACAGCACAAAAATGTTTTTAGTTAATTAATTGTTCAATTGTTTCTTCAACAAAAATTATTTTATTTTATTTTAAAAAGTTTATTTTAAAAAACTGTTCATTAATATATGATATTTATTATATTATATATGTCTATATGTACATATATTTGTACTTGAAATGACTTTCAAATGCACTTGAATTCACACACAATTGGTTTTAATTTAATCTAATTTAAGGCTGGAAGGACCAATGTTTTTCTCGCCAGTTAAATTTTTCTGAAACAAATTCCAATGAATAAAAATAAAACTCGAATTTCACACTTCGTTATAATTAAATTTTAATTCGCAATAAATAGAAATTTTACCACAAAATGGTGTCGTGTTGAATTGAACAAAGAATCGGAATAGAATAATAATAATGACTTTCTTTTTATTCTAGAAGTTTATTCTTTTAACTATTATAATTATAACATAAAGAATTAGTTTGACAAGAAAAGTCACATTGGGCTAATATCATATTGGATAGTTCACAATAGCATTTTATATTAGTATTTTTAGTATGTAATTTAAAAAATAAAAATATATACATTTATTGATAAATAAATGATGTCATAAACAACTCTCGTACCGCTACTCTATCTCCGGTTTTTAAGAGACGTTCACCTGGTTGCGTATGCATTTTACCTACCGCACTGACAGTCTTCGGTAACATTAAGTCAAGCCTTGATTTAATGTCCCGTCCAAGCATCATCATCGCGGGTGACTTCCCGGTAGAAGGGTGCACCATCTTCCTATAATCCAATAGGATATTACATAATTCTTTTTGAAAATCTGTGGTGCTCTTTTCCTTAAGGCTTTTTAATTTCTGTTTAATAGTTTGGACATACCTTTCAGCCTGGCCATTTGTGGCTAAATGGTAAGGAGCCCCCATTTTATGAATAATTCCATTATTTTTAAGAAAATTTTGAAATTGAAAATTGGTAAACTGAGAACCATGATCGCTTACCAAGTCCGAAGGCATTCCAAAACGGCTAAAAATATCTAGACGTTCTAATTCTGGAGTCCGTAGTTATATTTGGGATAACATACACTTCCGGCCATTTGGTATACGCATCTACCAATATAAAAAAATATTTACCAAAAAATGGTCCGGCAAAATCCACGTGAACACGTTGCCAGGGAGAACTGGGTGTTTCCCATGAGTGAAACGGTTATTTTATTGGGTTAGATCTAACCATCTGACATTAAACGCAATTCTGTATCATTTCCTCGATATCGCTATCAATTTTTTCCCACCAGCAATAGCTCCGAGCTAATGATTTGGTGCGAGTAGCCCCAAAATGTGTTGCATGTAGCTCATTCAATACTCGTTTTCTTAGACTTGGTGGTATATAAACACGTAATCCTCTCATAACACAGTCTTGCTGCAATGTGAATTCTTCCTGGGCAATACCGAATCTAAATTTTGATTCCACTGTTCGCCCAGTTCTAAGCCCTTGAAGTAAAATACTCATTGTTTTGTCATTAACAGTTTCTTTTCCTAGTTTTTTAACGGTTAAGGGAAGCGTAGTTATTTGCCTAATTTCTAAAACATCTACCTCATCTATTGCGTACTCTGCAATATTTTTTATTGGCAACCTTGACATTCCGTCTGCGTTGCAGTGGTCAGTTGTTTTACGAAAAACGATTTCGTAGTCAAATGCTTGCAAATAAGCCGCATAATGCTGCATTCTAGAAGAAGAGAGAGCTGGAATCCCTTTTTGTGGTGAAAAAATTTGAGCTCCTTGTCTGTTAAGGCTTTTTCCGTCATCAAAATAAATTTACGCCCATATATGTACATACATATTGATAAAACTTTTTAATGCCGAATATAATTGCATATGCCTCCCGGTCAATTTGACTATAACGTTGTTGGGTTGCATTTAAAGTTTGTGACGCGTACATAATTGGCCTTTCTGTACCATCTTCTAATTCATGGCTTAACACCGCCCCTACATCATATGGGGACGCATCTGTTGCCAATATAAATTTTGTAGAGTGCATTTCACATTTTATTCTATTAAAAGCTAATCATTTACTGTCCCAGGTAAATTTTACTTTCTCTTTTAACAAATTATTAATTGGGTATAAGATGGTACTAAGGTTCTTGAGAAATCGTCCATAATAATTAATTAAACCAACATAAGCTTTAACCTGATCTTTATTCTGTGGTGGTTTCATATTTTCTATATATATATATCTGGCCCGGTTGTTTTAATATCATCGATAAATACACTGATACCTGGAATATCATGCAATAAATTTTCCATGAAGCGTTGAAAAATAGCGGGCGCTGATGCCACACCGTACATAAGACGAGTTGGTCTATAAAGACCTCTGTGGGTACTCAGAGTTAAAAATTCCCTACATTCAGGGTCAACCTCCAATTGCAAATAAGCCCTTGTTAGATCTAACTTACTAAATTTTATACCACCGCTCATTGAAGCAAAAAGCTCTTCGATGGTGGGAAGAGGATGCTCATCAACCAACATGTTTTTGTTCACTGTAACCTTAAAGCACAGATAATAAATTTATACAGATGTCTCATCCCTGCAGGAAAAAATGAAACATTTTTTTCCCTTAACAGACAAGCCTTAACAGACAAGGAGCTTTTAAAAATAAAGCTGAGAAAGCTCTTTTTGCCTTGCATATTTTTTTTTCTTTTTATAAACTTTTCTCTTCTCTTTTGTCATTTTGTTTGCCAATGAATACAAAAACAAAGTTTGGTCATTGCAAATAAATGTAAACAACCTTATTTTTTACAAGGAAGTATATGGGAGTTGGTGTAGGTTATGTCTTATGTATCTTGTTTTTTTATGCGCGTTTTGGTGCGTAAAAGAAGAAAGTGGTATTAATGTTGGATCTTTTTTTTGTTTATTTTTTTGTGAATGTTAGATTGTTAGGTGTCCGGTAAGGAGAATAGAAAAAGTTGCTTGTGTATTGATATATGAGAATTGTGTGGGCAAGTAGGGGCAAGTGAATGAGCAGATGACTTGGTTTCTGTGTTTTCTATTTTTTCTTTGGCATTTGATTTGATTGCATTTCGCGCCTCTTTCAGGAATTCAAGGATTTTTTCAGATCCGAATTTCAGTTGGAAAGTGAATTCATTAAAATCAAGAGTTAGCTAAATATTATATCTGTACATTTCTTTTCTTTTTTTCCTTGCTTACATAAATATGGGGCAAGCACCGAGTATTACGGTGCAGTTTGAAAGGTGAGGTATAAATGGGGGTTTACTACCCCCCGCCACCCCTTGCTTCTAATTATGCAATTTGGGGTAGGTGCGAGGTTGGGTGTATGCCACACCGAGGTGTGTGCAACCCCCTGCTTTGACTCACTATAGGATTTGGTGTGGGTGTAAGGTGGGTGGGTTCAAGGTGGGGTGGGTGCAAGGTGGGTGCTTGCAAAGTCTCTTTTGCATTTAAATAAGCTGGATTTAAGAAAAATGAATTTAGCCTAGGTATATCTTAATCCATATTCGATTTTTGGTAATTTTCAATTTTCTCAAGAACTAGAAGACAAAAATCATCTAGTTTTCAGTTTTTGATCAAAAATAAATAAAAGCAATGAATTCTAAAAAATAAACAAAAGAGGCTGGGATGCGACCCACACTGATAACTTCCCATCCCGTCTGTCGATTTGTCTTGCTTAAAAGTTTGTCTATATGTATCAATTTTTACCAATTTTGCGTACTATTTTTTGTAGATTTTATTTTTTTATGAAAAAACTGACTGTTGGATTTTTATAAAAAAATTACTGAATATCGAAAACAATATTTTCTGTGAAATAAAATAAGTTTGAAGCCAATATTTGTAATTTTTGAAAAGCTATTTGAGTCGAAAGTAAATGTTTACCAAGTTTTAGTATTGTTTTTTTTAAGGTTTTTATTTTTTGTAAAAAAACTGTCAATTCGATTTTCCTCAAAATTTTTCTTAATGTTGAAAACAATATTTCTTATAAGTTAAAATTAGTTAGAAGCCAATGTCTCAAATTTTGGAAAAGATATTTACGTCGAATAACAATTTTTACCAACTTTTGTTTACCAAATTTAATATTGATTTTTTTTAGGTTTTTAATTTTTTCTACAAAAACTGTCAATTCAATTTTTTTCAAAATTTTACTGAATGTTGACAACAATATTTTTTTAAAGATAAAAGGAGTTTAAAGCCAATATCTCAAAGTTCTGAAAAGATATTTGAGTCGAAAATCAATTTTTACCAACTTTTATTAATTTTTTTTTAGGTTTTTATTTTTTGTAAAAAAACTGTCAATTCGATTTTTCTCAACATTTTTCAGAATGTTGAAAACAATATTTCTTATAAGATAAAATAAGTTTTAAGCCTTAATCTCAAGTTTTTGAAAAGATATTTTAATCGAAATTCAATTTTTACCAACTTTGAGTAATGTTTTTTTTAGGTTTTTATTTTTTATAAAAAAAACTGTCAATTACATTTTTCTCAAAATTTTATCAGATGTCAAAAACATTATTCTTCGTAGCACAAAATTGTGTTGGAGATGAAATCATATTTTAGTCGTAAAATTTCGAGGTGACAAATTTTGTTTTCAGTGTTTTGATTTATAAAAAACCGTTAATTGGATTTTTTCCAAAAATATAATTGTTTTGTATCACGTTACAATATATAATATAAACTTTGATTCAAGTCACTAGCGTCATTGGTTTATGAGATATTTAGGTTTAACCAAAATTGTCACCTTTTTTTTAAACTGCTATGGCAAAAAAACCACCCACGCAATTTTCTTGAGAGCCCTTTCTGCATCTTTCTGCCTTATTATCTGTATAAAAAAATTTATTTTAAGTCGATATCTCTTCTGGTTCTTGAGCTATGGACGACGAAAAAACGTCGTGAACGTACGGACGTACGGACAAACGGACATACGGACATACGGACATACGGACATACAGACGTACGAACGTACGTACACACGCACGTTTCCTTATAAGAAACTCCCTTCTTTTGTTTTTTGATTAGAAACAAATAATAAAGTTTTAAATATAATTTTTATTTTCTGTAAGTGTATTATTTCTAAAGATAACTCTCAGCAAAAAATGGTGTGGCTTACACTACGGTCGAAACACTTATGAGATCCAGCGTTGTATATTTATAATTATTTAAAAAGCTCTCCAGATCCAAATCGTAGAGATAACGGACGCACGATTAGAGTTGAGAGTAAGTACAGCAAGAGAACACAATGCTTTTATAAATGTGCAACTACAACTATTTGAAAGCTCTCCTCTTAGTTTGTGGTAAATGAACGCTGTTAAGCACAGTGGAACATTTTATGCAATACATGTGCTAATTTGTTCACATTTAAGATTTGAGGATGGAATGAGTCTTTCAGAATAGCGTTATTATGAGCAGCATTCTAGTTGTTAGCATGCTTATTGCCTCTGCATGTAACTCCTCCCACCCTAGTTTGGAGAGAATGAATCAAAGATTCTTAAATCTCCATTGACATGTCAGCGATCCAATCGCACACTGGGGCGTATGAGCATTATTTTATTTTAGATTGTTTTTATAATTAATATTTTTTGTATAATTAACAGCTGGATCTATTAATGCCTCTTTAATGAAGTTTATGAAAAGTAAAATTAGAAACAATATATACTTATTTATCTAGGGGATAAAGGTTTTTTTTTTACATAATAAATTCTGTGTTATGTTTATATTATTTATATACATACATAAATTTTTAATAATTTTCTTTTTGTGTGTATAGATATAATGGAACAAAAATGTATGTCACACTTTCCTCAATTGTAGTTAAATTTTTTTGTTTGTTATTTAAATAAAAGTTTTGAATACTTCGAATATATATATTTTTTTTTTTACTTGCAACGCAAAAGTATAGATATATAAATTTTTTGTAGATAGGTACCTATAGGTACATTTCTTTAACATTTAATCATTGTTTTTATTTCTTTATGTTACAAAATCAATTAAATATACATACTGTTTTTAAAGTAATTATAGCGATATGTGTGTATTTCGTACACAATATATTGCAACGTCCTAGTTCATATCTTTTCATTGTCGGACAAAACCAAACAAGTGACAGTTGCTCTGTTATTTTACCAATTTAAGATTAATTTTTTTTTGTTACAATTTATAGACAGGTGGTTTGAACCAAATCATCAAAAACTTAGTTTCTTCTTTCTTATTTTTTGTTTATGTACTTTTCGTTTATTTGTGTTCACCGTAATATTGTTGTCGTTAGTAACAGTATGTTCTATAAATCTAGGGGCAAGTTTATTTCTCCTATCATCCCGTTCATATATCTTGTCATTTTTATTAAATACTGGAGATTTTTCTCTATTTTTATTTCGATGGTTTATGTTGTTTTCTTTTTTGTTTAAACTTCTTTTGTAAACTAAATCAGATAAAAATTCATAGTCTTTTAAGTGGTTGCTTAAATACTCTTGTGTAGTGTTAAAATTTTTTGCACGAGGGAAAAAATTGGTTTTGTTAATATGCCCCGTTAAGATCTCGAAAGGGGCCATGTTTGTGGTTGAGTGAATGGAGCAATTATATGTTATAACTGCCTCATCCACTACTTCATCTATCGTTTTTTTTTGGGTTTTCAGACTTAATTATTCTTATTATCTCGGTAAGAGTTGAATGAAATCGTTCAACAGGTGAATTTCCTGTTGAACTCTTCGCACAGGTTGTATGAAAACTTATTTCATAGGCTGCCAGAAAATCTTTGAAAATTGTTGATAAAAACTCGTTTCCGTTATCTGTTATAACTTTTCCTGGAACACCATGATGGGAGAAAAAGTGTTTCAAAGATTTAATTATACATAAACTATTTCTAGACGGCAATAAATAGACACTAGCAAATTTACTAAATTTATCGAGTATAGTTAGGAAATGTTCCTTATGTACAAAATAAATATCTATGTGTAAGATTTGTAAGGGTTTTGTTGGGGTTTCTGTGAGTTCGAATTGAAAAGGTTTACTCTGTCTGTCATATTTGTATTTTGCACAAGTGTCGCAGTTATTTATAATTTTAGTTATGAGGTTTTTCATATTAGGAATAAAATATTTTCTCTTTAAATGTTCGTAACTTTCCGTAATTCCTCTGTGGTTGGAGCTCTGGTGGTAGGTTCTTATTATTTTTTCCTGGTCATCTATGTCAGTTATATCCTGTAGGAGTGTGGCACATCGAATTAATTTCATTTTACTGTTGCTAAAATATTTGGAATAAACTAACTGAACTACTTTAAAAGTCTCATCACTAGCTAGAATAGCCGTTAGCTTTTTGGGATTTATGTAATTATTTAGAATTTCGAAAATTTTACATTCATCACCAATATCCTTGCATTCAATTGTGGTTCTCCTTTTACTTTTAAACAAGATTTTTAAAGTAGAATTTAATTGCATTTTACTCTTGTTTTCTATTAGAATAACCTGATTTGCAAATTCGTTAATTGCCCTTTCAGATATTGGAATTCCGTCATTAATATTTTCTTCAGCAGAATGTATAGTGTCGATACTTTCACATTCATCGATGTTATTTTTCATAGAAATTAAGTCAAGATCTTCAGTTGGCTTGTCATTATATTCATTTGCATGAAGTTCTATGCGTGACAATGCGTCGGCATTTGAGTTGAGTTTGCCTTTTTTATACAATATTGTATAATCAAACTCTTCAAGTCTCAATCGCCAGCGGACCAATTTCGAATTAGGCTCTTTTAATGAGAAAAGGTAAGTTAATAGTTTGTGGTCGGTTACAATTTGAAACTTTCTGCCATAAAGATAAGGCCGAAAGTATTTAACTGACCACACTATGGCCAAGAGCTCCTTCTCAATGGTACTATAGTTTTGCTCATTTTTTGACAAAGTACGGCTTGCAAAACAAACCGGTTTGTCGGACCCTATAGGTCCTTGGGATAACACGGCACCGATAGCAACGTTACTCGCATCTGTAGTAAGGTTGAATGGTTTTGTGAAATCCGGATACTTTAATATAGGATCATTGATTAAAAGACTTTTGCAAGTTTCAAAGCAGCTGGTGTATTTGGAATTCAAAACTATTTTGTTTCCTTTTCGAAGGCACTCAGTCATTGGTTTTGTGATATTGGCAAAATCCCGAATAAATTTACGATAGTATCCTAAAAGTCCCAAAAAGGATTTGATTTGTTTCGGTGTTTTAGGTATGGGGAACTTTTGTATCGCTTCGATTTTGTCGGGATTTGGTTTCACACCATCTGACGTCACCACATGACCTAAAAACGCAACTTCTTTTCGAAGAAACTCTGATTTATCCAATTGAAGTTTAAAATTCGCTTCCCTCAGTTTTTGAAAAACTAGTTCTAAATTATAAATATGCTCTTGTAAGGATGTTGAGTATACGATGATGTCATCCATGTATACTAAACAAATCTTTCCTTGTAAATCCTTTAAAACGTTGTCCATAACTCTTTGGAAAGTTGAAGGGGCGTTTTTAAGGCCAAACGGCATGCGAATAAATTCAAAGTGCCCATTATCAACGGAGAAAGCGGTTTTTGGAATATCTTTGGTATTAACCTGGATCTGATGGAAACCCGATGCGAGATCTAAAGTACTAAAATATAAAGATTTTCCGAGTTTGTCCAGGATATCCGTTATGTTGGTTATTGGATACTTGTCATCTTCGGTAATATCATTAAGTCTTCTGTAGTCGATGACTAGCCGCCACTTTTCCCTACCACTGTTGTCTCTCTTTTTTGGAACTATCCAAATTGGAGAAGACCAGGGTGAATAACTTGGACGGATAATACCTTGATCAAGCATTTGGGAGACCTGATTCCTAATTTCCTCTTTATGAACATGTGGGTACCGGTATGACTTTGTGTAGATAGGATTGTCATTTTTAGTATTTATTCTATGTTTAATCTCATTAGAGAATGTCAAAATATCCCCGTCCTTAAAAAAAATATCGCTGTATTTACAGCACAACCGCTCAATTTCCCTTTTTTCTTCAGAGTTAAGATGCTCAGTTCTTTAAAGTTCACCTATATTTAGAGTTCCTATATTTTCAGGACTACTTACTGAAAAGTTGTGCACTTCAAAAATATTTTCCGAACCGATGATTTGAACCTTTATAGGCTGCTCCACAGTAAAAGCTCGTGAAAAGTTAAGCAAATTACTGACTTCTATTAATGCGTACCAATTTTCAGCACGATAAAAACCTTCAGAAATAAGAAGACCTTGCTTAACAAACACTGGTTTTACATATATGTTACCAAACTCTGTGTCAACCGGAAGACGGCAAATGACTTTACTCAAACCCGAGACGACATATTTCTTCGACATAATGTTGGGCTTGAAGTGTAGCGGTATTTTTATATTGGCGTTTTTTAGAACGGAATTTTTTAAATCTATCTGAAATTCTAATTTTTTTAGTATTTCAGTGCCTATTAGACCATCAAAATAGTCGTGAAAATGGAATAATAAAAATGAAAGTGGTTTATTTGTTTTTAACTCCGCGAGACCATTCACAATTATTTCCTTATTTAAAAGTTTAGTATTAAAAACTGTTTTAATTTCCAACGGATCTATAATTTTAACATTTTTAATATCAACAACATTTGGATTAATGAATGATTTATTGCTACCAGTATCTATAAGAAATTTAAGCTTATTTTTATTAATGCTTTCTATTGTTATGTATGGGAGTAAATTGGTATTAAAATTATTAAAATCTAGGTAACCTATTGAGTGTCCGAGGCTAGTAATAGAAAATTTGAATCATCTATAACACGGTTGACATCTGCGGAAGAGTGATTTATGTCAGGGCCCTGATAATAGCTTTCAGGTTCATCCAAGATTTGATAATCTAACTGTTGTACATAATCATTGGCGTTACCACATGATTCAATATTATTCATGACATTTTTGTTTTGACTTCGAATGCTGTTATTATTTTTGGAATTTATAGTTGTATTACCACTCCCAAGTTCCATTCGTTCTTGAGGTGGAAACCTTTTCATAAAAGAGCTGGGATTATTAGTTTTCTGAACCTGTGGCCTTGCAAAATTTTGTCTTTGAGGATTTTGGTTATAAGTATTACCTAAAGTAGGGGTTTGAAAATTGGATGATTGTTAATTTTGTCTCGGAGTGTATTGGTTAAAACTATTTGCTGAAGGGGAGATTTGTAAATTGGGTGATTGTAAATTTTGTCTGGGGACGTATTGGTTAAAACTATTAGCTAAGGTTTGAAAATTGGCTGATTGTAAATTTGTTGGAGCATAATTAATATTTGATTTATTTTGGTAGCTGTTAACTGCTGGTCTTGAAAATTCGTTACTTTGCTGAAAAAATGAGTTTCTTAAATAATGGCAATTTTGTTCCTGAAGACAGTAATTGAGAGCATCGGATAGCTTTGGTGGTTTCATGGCCCTGATCGTTGATCCTAACGGTTCTCTCAAACCTGACAGAAAAGTATTCAAGCACATTTCATTATAAAGAACTTTTTTCGCTGTTATGACATTTTGATCATTTTCGTGTAATTTCACATGATTCATCATAGAAGACAAAATGTCGATAATCTGCGAATAAAAGCTTTCAACTGTATTGGGACCCTGCCTAATTTGATGAAGATCGCGGATCAAACTAGTCTCATTCCTTTTATCAGAATAATGCACCACTAAATTATGTCGAATTTCTGTCCAGTCAACATGTGTACCGTATATATTTAAGACATCATTTGCAGGACCTACGATTTTATTCCTAATAGCACGAAGTATTGTCTTTGGGTAGCAACCCGATCTAGTTTGCTGTACACACTCTAAAATTTCTTCGACATTGCTTAAAAAGTCGTACAATGACCTTGGATTGCCATCGTATTGCGGCAAGCTTTTAACTGCGCTGCGTCTGGTATTTTTAGCAAATTGAAAACATCAATTGATACTGTGGAACCGTTATTTGCCATTGTTTTTTTTTTATGGGTAACGCTTCCTTCGTTAGAAATGTCAGAAGTTGAATTATTTTTGATGAAATCGATCAAACCACGTGGAACACTTTCTTTACAAGATTTAAAAAAACTACTAGAGCAACGCAATTTATTTTTCAAATATTTTTTTTTCACAGGTGGCATTAAAAAAAAAGGAATAAAGGATGGATATGAACTAGGACTTACCAAATTGGGTTGTAGGTGGAAAAATTTGATATATAATGGATAGGATTAAATTAAGGTTTTTTTTTTGTTTTTGATGCAGGAGTGTTGGTTTTTTTCTTCGGGAAATTGTAGGTGTGATTTTGTTCTATTGTACGGATTAAAGATGGGATGGATAACACTGGGTTTCCTTTGTAACGGGTTGGTTATGCGGGAAATGTAGGTTCTTTTCGTAGACTGCGCCAATTACGAGTTTCCTTATAAGAAACTCCCTTCTTTTGTTTTTTGATTAGAAACAAATAATAAAGTTTTAAATATAGTTTTTATTTTCTGTAAGTGTATTATTTCTAAAGATAACTCTCAGCAAAAACTGGTGTGGCTTACACTACGGTCGAAACACTTATGAGATCCAGCGTTGTATATTTATAATTATTTAAAAAGCTCTCCAGATCCAGATCATAGAGATAACGGACGCACGATTAGAGTTGAGAGTAAGTACAGCAAGAGAACACAATGCTTTTATAAATGTGCAACTACAACTATTTGAAAGCTCTCCTCTTAGTTTGTGGTAAATGAACGCTGTTAAGCACAGTGGAACATTTTATACAATACATGTGCTAATTTGTTCACATTTAAGATTTGAGGATGGAATGAGTCTTTCAGAATAGCGTTATTATGAGCAGCATTCTAGTTGTTAGCATGCTTATTGCCTCTGCATGTAACTCACGCACAGACATCTTCCCAAAAATCTTTTATTTCGACTCTAGGGACCTTAAAACGTCGAGAATTGCCAAAATTTTCAATTCGACAAATCGGACCGATTACAATAACTTCCTATGGGAAGTTAATAAATCAAAAGGAAACACTTTTTTTTATACAATTATGTCAAAGAAACATACAAATCAGGGGCAATACAAATCTACAGGAAGACCCTTATTTGAACAGAAAACAATACATATTTTATTTTTTGCTGAACAAAATGTACTTGTCCATTTTTGAGGAAGTTATCTTTTTTAATAAAAAAAATAAGATCAGTTCTTTTCAAACTAGAAAAAAAATATTATTTTAATTGTTGACACATTATGTACAATAAGGTACATACATGTGCATTGTACATAGGTACCTCATCATCCAATTGACACCAGTCAACAACACTTCATTAAGTTTAAAAAGATATAAAACAGAAAAATGTATTCTAGAGATTTTAGAAAATTGAAGAAAAAGATGAATTTATAAAAAAAAAACCACATGAATGCACGCAGCTAGCATTTACATATCCGATTATAAGAACTCGAGCTATAAAGACCTTGTCCTTGCTTTGTTTCTATTTCCAAAGACAACTGTAAATATTTTTTTTTCTCGTCGTCGATAAGCGATCAACTCTCCTGCACCTGTTTTCAACGCATCACCACCAACCACACCACACCACAAAAAATCAAAATAAAACGAGTTTTGTTTTTGTTTTCATTTGTGAAGAATGATCATGGTGTATTATGTGTGTCTGTGCATTAGGATTATGAGAGGAAAAGAACATACAAAAATGATTTCAGTTTTTTCTTTGCCTTAGTTTTCATTCATAGGAAAGAAGACGAGCAACATAGATTTCGTGTACATTTAGTAAATGTGTTAAAGCTTTTTGAAAAAGCTCTTTTTTTGGTTGATTTCAGTTTCATATATCATTTCTCGCCATAAGGGTGAGACATCTGTATAAATTTATTATCTCTTTTTCTACCTCTTCGCGTATAGCGAAAGGGACAGGCCTATGCCTTATGAATACTGGTTGTGTACCTTTTTTTAATTTAAGCTTAGCTTGAAAATTAGGGATTTTACCTACTTCATGTGAAAAAACATTTGGATATGAATCTTTTAGTTTAATTATTAAATTTGTTGCATTCATACTATTATTTATAAAATTTAATTCATATAATTTATTTAAATCAATTGCAGCTAACTCATTTAAATTAATATTTAATTCTCTAATCCACTGTCTTCCTAACAATGGAATTCTATTCATATTTGTAATATACAATTTTAACATTTTGACAGCATTTTTATATGATACTTTTACATGAGAAAAACCTTCAATAGGTACTTTTTCTCCACTGTTACTTCTTAGATTAATTTTATGTGGAAAGTATTTTGTAAAGTCTTTTTTGCTTATTATGGTTAATCGACTTCCTGAGTCTACAACAAAATTAATCTTATTGCCTTCAGCACAAATTTCTGCAAAAAATTCATCATTTTCATTTTTAATTAAATCTAATTTGAAAATACTTTCCACATCACTATCGTCTATTTCTTGAACAAAATTAGTTTTATTTTTATTTAGATTTCTTAGTTTAAAACAAAATTTTCGTAAATGCCCTTTTTTGGAACAAAATGAACCAATTGTTTCTTTATGTAAACAGTCTACTTTAGCATGTGTACCGCCACATCTGCTGCACTGCATATTCTGCCGTTTATTGTAATTAAATCTGTTATTGCAGTAGTTACCTTTTGATGGTTTTAAAAGCACATTTGAATGTTTTACCGCTGATGAGTGTGCCGTTTCAAGCTTGTACACCGATGCCGTCTCTTTCTCGCCTTTTCCGATAATAGCTCTTCCAGCTTCCGAAAGCTATATGCCCTTTGCAATATCCAAGGCTAGTTCTAGAGTGAGGGATTTTTTCTCCAAGCACCGATTCTGCACGTGTTTGCTTCGTAAGCCAAAAACGAGTTGGTTCCTCAAGGCTGTTTCTAAATAGGTCCCGAAATTGCATGTTGCTGCCAATCGCCTTAAATTAACTAGATATTGGGAACATCTTCGCCTTCTTGCTGCTTTCTATGATGGAACTTGAAGTTTTCTACGATTTCCAATGGTTCAGGATTGTAATGTTTCTCCAGTAGTTCTACGATCTCAGCATAATCCTTGTCTTTTGATTTTGAGGGTGATAGTTTATCGCTGAGCACATCATAAGACTCCTGGCCCATATAATGAAGCAGGAAGTTTTTTTTTTGTTCAGCTTCTACATTAAAAATGTCGAATGCTCCTTCCAAACGTTCAACCCAGCGGTTCCATTTTCCTTTTTCTTTATCGAAATCTTCGATGTGAAAACTGGCTTGAACATGATTGACCACTTGAGCCATTTTTTTAGTATTTAATTTTTTTTAATTTTATATTTTAAACACACTGTAGAAGGTAATAATAATTTTTTTTTAGCCTCGTCGCCAAACTGTTGTGACCGACAATAGAAATAAGTGACACGTTTGAGTTCTATTATAAGACTGACTGTATTCAGAGCTTTAGCATTATAACGAGGAGAGCTTTATTGGTCACATAACGTACTTCTTATATATATGTATGTATAGTATATATAACAGAAGTCAACCCGACGGCACAACCCCCAACCTGGAGGGCCAGATCCTTAGTATAACTCCAAGGACGGGGAGCCGGATAAACCGCTCCTTGGCCTGGGCTCCGAATAAGTCGTAGAAGCCCTATAAGGTGTTCACTAAGTAGTTCAACCTTACTGGAACTGTAGACGCCACCGTTGATTCCATCTCGGGAATTCCTCCGCTGCCGTCTGGATAAGGAGAGGTGCCTTAGTGGAAACACCTCTCCCCCCTCTCTCGTTTGCTGCCCCCAACAACTTTCCACTGGGGTTGGAACCCAATCTCCAGTTGAGATACTAGGCACCCGATGTTCACCACGGGGGGTGAGAGTAGGAGTTGATAGACAGAGGTGGGTTTTGAGAAAAACCTGTGAACGCTTGTGTCCTCTTGAATGCACTTGTCTACCATTTGAACATCATTCATTCATTATACATTTATTTATCTATATCTATTTATATTTATATTTTTTTTATTTGTGTTTATTAATTGATCTTTTGTCCTCATTTGAAAATACCTACAAAATGCAAGTTAGTTACTTAATATTTCACACGTGCACTTTCTAGTCATTAATTTTAAGTTATTAAATTAAAGTTTTTTCTTTACTTTATTTGTGTCTTTATAAATTTAAATGCAGGTTTCTCAATCGGTTTTCTCTAATATAAATTCTAATCTATAATTAAATAAAATCCTAGCTGAGAGATCATTGTATCAAATCACTACATTGTAAAATGTGCGGTAACAAACCAATGAAAAACCTGTGAAAATTCATACTATTTGTAAAAAAAATTAGGTAGTGCTACAGTCCGTAGAGAATCAGGGCGTAGTAACTTATGACTCAACCATTCCTGTGTTCGAGTCATTTCAGGGATAAAGGGGACTTACAATTTGTATGCCGAATTCGAACGGCTAATTTGAGAAATCACTTTTCATTACAACAATTACTCTTGTGATGTTTGTCAATTTTTTGCTAAAGGCACTACACGTGGCACAGGCAGAGATTGAATCCAAGACCTCTGGCATGACAGTCCTAGAGTTTTTTTTTATTTCTTTTTAAATTAATTTTTAATTATTTCTTAAAACTTTCTTAAATCATTCTTAAAACTATCTTAAAGTAAGACAAACATTTATAAAACTAGCCTAATTAACCATAACTTATTGGTCCTATACGGACTATACTATATACTTAATATACTATATACTTAATACTAATGCCTTTCGACCCTAACATCTATTTACTTTTACTTTATTTTCATTTATTGTTTATTGTAGTGGAAAATCCCGACTACCCATTATAAAGTACCGAATGAAGCCACCAAAACTGGTTCTCCTGCTTCACCCTACCAATTCGGTCCCGTTTAGACACATCCCTACTGAACAGAGGGAACTCTGCTCCATCTTATGCCATCACGTTCTGATTGTAAAGGAGTCGCATATTCACGGTTCTTCGTCTGACGTGGTAGACTAGCGGAACTGCTAGTCTGCTGTATCAGACTGCGTCTATCTAAAAAGAGGAATGTGACAAATGGAATGAAGCCGCTCAAGCGTGAACTTTCAAAATACTCGTCGTTCGGATAGAACGCCCAAAAATTAAATTGTTGGTCGAGACATAGCTCTCGTAATGTGACCTCGAACGAGTTTTATCACGAAATTGTCAATTCTGTTGATTCGATCCCCGTTGAATAGGACCTCGTTTGAATATTAATGAAAGTAAGAAGATTTAGCTGTTCGGTGTAAGCCAATACAGCCACACAGGGCAGCCATAAACGATCATCGGCCGTATGCGGGCCATGTAACAAATTACCTTCACTCTGGGGCAAGCCGACTGCTGTAAAACAGCCGTTTCGTCAGACGGAAAACAACTCTATTATATTATATAATTATAGTTAGTTCTTAGGATGCAAAAGTGTAGTGAAGTACTTTGGTATCTAGTTAGATCAGTATTTATATTTCGACAAACATGTAAATGCTGTCCTGGTCAGAGATAATTCACTACTCTTTTGCAGTCCTAAGAACTAACCATCATGCCACGGGTGCTACTATTATAATATTTATACTTTCATTAAAATTGGATATAGTCATCTGTACTACAGGATTTTGGGCTTTCATAACATTTATTAATTTGTTTTCATCGTTTATAGCATTATTTATAGATTTAAAAAAAGTGGTGTCTTCAGAATCTAATATTCCAAAGATAGATTTTAAAACAGTTCCAACTCAGTTAAAAAGACCACGTTTATTTCTACGTTTTCCCATTACGTCTTCTATTGCCTGATATTTTGAGAATAGGATCGGAAGTTAAACCTTAAATTAATTTAGAGATTGTTTACAAAAGTTAAAATTAATATTATTGACACTATCATTATTGCAATAATTGTTAGATGTTTTTTTCAAAAGAAGAATATTACAGATTTTGTTGGTTTTTGAAAAAGCAAAGAATTTATTTAAATTAACTAAAAGTCTGGTTTTGACCGATTAACAAGAACATGGTAGAAGGAAGCTAGAGCACCCTGGCTCATTCGCGTAAAATTTAGTCGGCTTACTTTTACTAGTCCCTTTCGGAGTCGAGGTCGCTTTGACACCTAACAATGTCAGGATTATGGCTGAAGGTTCGCGGGGAGTTTAACTTTACCATTACTTTTTAAGAACAAGGTTTTCGTCCACGATGACGCCTGCTTTCTACACTGACTTTATTTTCCGTATTAGTCCTTATTAGATAGACCTCTCTGTTTAGTTTTCTTAGTTGTCTGAGATAGCAGTTGTATGGCTGGTGGGCCAAACGTTAGCACTACTACTATCCGGGCCAGTGGATTTGTGAATTTCAAGATCTTTAAGTACTCTAGCAAAAGAAGATTCATTCTATAACATAATTTACGCTCTCAAGTACAGCTGGATTCATGTCACTCTCTGGCAGCATCGAATCAACAGCAAACTGTGTCCAGCTTACAAAAGGAGGTCATGGTATACAAGCGTAGGAAACGACGATAACGTAGTATTATGCACATTTTTAACAAAAAAAAAAATGAAATTTGTACTACCTTTGGGATATTATAGTAATTTTTGCTGTAGTTATTGCTGATATAAAAATTTAATTCGTCGAATATGACCGTTAACGTCTTTCTAGCTTGCTTAAACTTATTCCGGTTAGACTATTGTGAGAAAAGATTAATGGCGCTAAGCTATACCAATGAATATTAAACTCCGTTTGATCTGTGTTTACACCAACCTGGGTTTCACTTAGTGCCAGAACTGCTGACTGTGTAAGCTTGCAAAGCACATACATTTTTCTTAAGCCCCGAATATTGCTATATGCGATATAAAACGCAAACAAACTTTAACTTTGCAGGAAATTTAATTTGAGCTCTATTTTGTTGAAGTTTTTGGTTGCATTCGCGGTGCGTTAGTTATATTTTGTTAGGTTTGGTTTATATATTTACGCATTCTTTATTTATTTGGAAGGGGCTAAAGAACAACACACAAAAACAAATGAACCCCACGGTGGAATGCGGATCGGAACTGTTAAGAAAAACTGTTATTTATGTATTATAGAACAAAACATTCGCTACTATAGCAACTTAAAGAAATATACAACAATAAATCTTTCAATATTTATTAAATTCCCTTTCAATTACGCGAACGTACTGTAATGAGCCGCTTTGCCTGTGTGGGGTCGTGACTGGCATAATTGAACCCGTAGCTCAGCGGTTTCGAAGGTTCTTCTACCCAGGACTCATCACAAAAAAAATAAAGCCAGCCTAGCATCCCGGTGGTAGTGATGCCATTTGCTTTAACCCTCCCTACCTGGTTGTCTTCCTCGCTAAGAACAACCCCATTCCTCGGCTTCTTCTCCTTACCCCTTCTTCCCCATTTCCCCCTCACTCTCTCATCCCTTTAGAAAAAAAAACTTAAACCATCATTGTTATGGTTTAACGTTTCAAACAAATACCATTCTGTTCTTTTAATAACTAACAAAATGTTTTATTAATGTATTTAAATTTTAATTTATAAGATGCATATAAGTATGTATTGAAAATTCAATTTAAAATTAACAAACATTTAATTCAAATGTAACACGAATTTAAATTAATTCAACAAAAATTTTAATTACTTTAAAAGAACGAAATTTATCGTAAGTGGCAATCACGTCAATCAAGTCAAAATCATTTGATTTGATATGAGTCGCCTTTGATTTATTAAAAAAAAAATGGATCTTCAAGATCGCTTTTACTTTCTTAAACTCTTTAAAATCTCAATTCCCCTTTTTGCGAAACCCCCCTCTGTATTTGAAGCTATATATATGTATATCTTTTTTCTTTTCTTTTTTTTTGTAGGAACACTCGTATAACCGCGCTATTATTCGTTTATATGTATATGTATTAGAATGAAATAAAATCGACTTACCCGTTCTTCTGCTGTAGTGGCCACTGCTGCTGGAAGGCTGGGTCGATGAATGATTTAATATGATTTATATATGTACGAAATTGTTCACTTTTAACTTCAAACAAACCAAAACTAAACTAATTTTCTTAACCTAGATTTAGAATTTATCTCACAACTCATGTTTCAGCTCAAAATGAAAAGGGCTTGTTTGGTTGGCAACGCTGCTTGATAAACGTCACTCGTAAAATTAATTGCGCTCTGCAAAATTTTTTGATTTTCTTTTCTTTTTATGAAAATATTACTTAATTAATGTTAATTTTTGATAACAAAGTGTTTTGTAATCACATCCTTCTATAAAATTAACGTTTGAATTGATATTTTGTAAAAAGTAAAAAGTGAAACATTGAAATTCACATAACCTCAAAATTGATGGGAAATAACAAAAAACGACCGCTAAAAGATATCTCTCCAGAACAAGGTGCTTCAACATCAGCAAAAAAGCATACTTTCCATCGAAATATGATGCCGTCTTCTTCATGCAACTCCAGTGAACAACATCCCACCAGCCCAACTCTGGATTCCAAGTTATCTGGTCAAAAAAGTGACTCATTCTCTTGGTCTGTGTTTGATTTAAAGCTTGGCAGTGCACTCGACTCCAAACTACGCGATGTCGCTCGAAAAGAAGATCTTCAATTACTTAGCATGGACATTCAACAACTCCGTAGTGAGAATTCCCAGCTGAAGGAGGAACTAAATTCTATGAAAAACAGATGGGAATACATCGACAAATCCTCGAGACGATGCAACATTATTGTCAGTGGCCTCAAAAACAAGAACACCCAATCTGCTGCTGTCGAGTTCGTGGATATATGTTCCAATATTTTGAACACCAATGTTCTAATAAAGGATTCAAAACAATTACACTCTGGGAGGTCATATTTATTCTCTTTGGATTCCACATCTCAAGTTCAAAACATTATTGCCTCCAAGAAAAAACTTGAACAGTCTGCCATCTATCTTCAAAAAGACTACACGACAGCTGAACGCAACAAGAGATTTCATTTACGTCAGCTTGGAAGAATTATCTCAGGAGTTGACAGAAGCATCAAAATTCGTCTTGGCGAGTTCAACATCTTCATCAACAACAAGTCTTTTACTTGGAATAATGATAAATTCGAAGCTTCGGTGCCAGCGGATGCAGAGTTCCTTAAAAGCATTCTCTCAAAGTCCGAATCCAACTGTGAGGTTGTTGTGAGAAACCCTCCCAAGGCAAAAGCAAAGTTTCCTACACAAAATATTGGTAATGTCCAAAAATAGCAACCAGAAGTCTGCCAGTTGTCGTATAATATATCTAATCTAAAGAGTAAGCTATTTTTTAGTAACTTTTGTTCCTATATAAATAAATTTGATATTATTTTTTTATACGAAACAAATGTAATTTATGAAAAGAGGTGTAATTTTAAGAACTATTTTAACGAATTTAACTTGTATTGGGTTGATGCAACAAAGTTTCATAATGCCGGTCATGCAATTGGTGGTTGTCTTTTCGGTTTCAAACAAATTCTGAAAGACAAATTTTCATTTAAGTTTATTGAATTATACGATAATGTCGTTCTTTTTGCCAAATTTGGTGATATGAATGTTCACTTCATTCCCAGATATCTGAATGGTAGTAACAGAACAAATTGGTTAGCTGACTTTGAGAAATTCGAAAAGTTTTTAAACATCATAGACATTGATTCCTTTTGCATAATTGTCGATTTAAATGCTCGCACCGCTGAATCTGGATTTTGTGACAGAAATTTTTTGACAGGTACATCCCTGGTATCAGAGGCTCGAACATCTAAAGATAAGACCATAGATATCAAGGGCAAATAAATATTAGATCTTTTTGAAAATGTTGGTGGAATAATCATCAATGGTAGAACCCTAGGTGACGCAGAAGGCGAGTTTACTTTTTGCGGCGCTTCAGGTAGATCAGTTATAGACTATTGTATTTGTTCTGTTGACTTTCTACCTTTGATTAAAAGTTTCTCCGTTCCGTGTAAGGTTTTTTCTGATCACATGCCCTGTACTTTGTGTATCTCCGTTCCTTCTTATCATAACTCCAGTGTAGCTCAACCGGTCTTACGCCAAAAACTCTATTGGTCTATGATCCATCTTTCTAAATATGTTTGTTCTCTCAATCGCTTATCCAATCAACAATACATACATTCAGATATACCGATCGATGAAAAAATTGACCACTTATTGCATAAGATAAAATCTTCAGTCGGAGGAAGAAGGCATATAAAACGTTTTATACCTAAAAATAAATGGTTCGATTTTAAATGTGCACTAGCTCGGAATAAAATGTTTAAGCAGCTTAAACTTTATCGAAAATTTGGTTTGAGGTTCTATAAGAGATTGTATCTGGAGAGCAGATCAAAATATTTGCGAACCTGCCGTACAAGTAAAAATTTAAATTTAAACAAAAATATAGAAAAACTCAATACTGTGAGGAACTCTAGTGATTGGTGGAAACTAGCTAATTCCTTGAAGAAAAGAAAATCTAAAGTGTGTACGGAGCTAACAAGTAGGGATTTTATGGAATATTTTCAGTCACTCCTTGTACAAAACGTGGAGGTCCCTTATACCTCTTGGGCCATACCAGAAATTATAGATGCTTTTCTAGACTCCCCGTTCGAAATGTGGGAACTATCCCATGTACTTGAAAAGGCTAAGAAAAACAAAGCCCCAGGGGAAGATGGGATTAGCTATGAATTTTATAAATATGCCCCAATTTGTTTCCTAGAGGAAGTTCTTGGAGTTCTAAACCAGATTTACTTGACTGAACATATCCCTTTCTCATTCCGACAATCCATCATTATTCCATTACATAAAAAGGGGGATGTGAACATTGTCTCCAATTACAGGGGTCTCTCTCTAAATAACACTATCTACAAACTATTTACAGGCATCCTTCTCAACAGAATTATCGGCTGGGTCGATTGTAATAGAATCCTCAGCGAGTTTCAGTCAGGTTTTCGTAAGGGATATTCTACTACGGACAACATTTTTAACCTAACCAGTATCGTGAAACTTCTCCAAAAAAATAAGAAGAAAACTTACGCTTTCTTCGTAGATTTCTCATGCGCCTTTGATTTATTACCCCGTAACTCTCTGTTTTACAAATTGTCCTGTATTGGACTTTCATCCAAGGTTATTAGAATCCTACAAAAACTTTATGAGAATACATCAAGCCGAGTCTGGGACAGTAAATCCTTATCGGATGATTTTTTGGTTAATATTGGTGTCAAACAAGGTTGCTTACTCAGCCCTCTCCTTTTTTCTCTTTATTTAAATGATTTGCACGAAGTTTTACCGGGTGGAGTTTCTGCAGCAGGAACTATCGTTAAAATTCTTATGTATGCGGATGACCTTGTGTTACTTTCAGACTGCCCAACTAAATTGCAGTACATGATTGACCACTTGCATGGCTATTGTTCGGTTTGGGGTCTGAAAATCAATCTCAATAAATCAAAAATTGTTGTATTCCGTGTGGGTACTAGAATCTCAAGTAACCTGAAATGGAACTATGGTGAGAACCCAATAGAAGTATTAAACGAATACAAATATTTGGGTGTTATTCTGAATTACAACCTGTCTTTTAATAAACATCTTGACTCACGACTGGTAGCTTCCAGAAATGCTATTACAGCGAATTGGTCTAGTTACATTAGTAACCCGAAGATAGTTCTTTCAAAAAAGCTCAAGATTTTTGACACTGCAGCAAAATCAATAATGTTTTATGGTGCTCAGGTATGGGGTTTTAAACGTTTTGAGCAGGTTGAAAAATTATTCAGATTCTTTGTAAAAAAAACTGTTATTCCTCCCTAGTAATACTCCAAACTATATGTTACACTTGGAAACCGGTCTGCACTCACAATTTATACAAACATTACGACTACATTTTGCCTACATAAGAAGGACTCTTAGAAACCATTAAGAGAACAGAATACGAAATGAATATTAACAGTGCTAGATGCTCCCAGTTTCACGATGCATATCCCAATCTAAAATTTGATATAAAACCATATTTCATTGATGAAAACCCTGCTCATTTAGTAAGTTTGGTTCTCAGAGCTAGAGGTGGTCTTCTTAATATTAATGCCAGAGCTTTTAAAAAGGATACTATCGGTATTTGTACAATTTGCAATCTAGATGAAGCAGAAAATACATATCACCTTATTTGCAGATGTCCAGTATTTATGAACGCAAGAAAAAAATGTTTCGGTAACACTGTTCTTTCTATTAGCGAGCTTTATGAAATTTTGAATGGAAAAAACTTTCCCTCCCTCTACAGTTTCTTAAATTATTGCCTTAAATATAGAGAATTAATATTAAATGAATTTAATTGATATTCTGAATTATATAAATATGAGCGATGTCTAATAAAATATCTTTCTGAATATAATATTGTTTATATTATTGTAAACTCTTTTTTAATATTATTATACTGTATATATTATTATAAATTTAGCCAACCTGGCAGACAACAAATGAAATGTTATGTCAAAAATACGGTAATATTAATATTCATGTATATTAAGATTACGTATTAAGATTTATTATTATTCTGATTTTGTACCTAGATACATATGTATATTGTAATTTCTGAAATAAAAATCTTTTCTATCTATCTATCTAAACTAATTTTCTTAGACGTTTCCCGAAACGTATCTCGTCAAAAGATTTTTAGATTTGAATAAACGATATTGTCACCACAAATTTTAAAATGAAAGTTGTTAAATTTTAAAACAAAAAAAAGTTAAAATATAGAATTAAAAAAAAATATATGTATTAATGATAGGGTCCGAACAGAAGCAGGCGTTCCTCCGGTGCTTTTTGTCGGCGGCTAGACACTCTAGGCTACCGGGCTTCTACAGCTTGGATCTGCTGAATGTTGACGATTAGTCCGGCCACGTAATCCTGTGGGGTTTCTATATGTATTATTCCTTTTCCAGGAAACCTTATAGATTCTCAATCTGTCCTTAAGGATACCTTTCGGGAGCTTATGAGTTGGATAATTCTTCTTTTATTTATTTTGTCACACCAATTGGAATAAAAAAAAATTTCCGTTATAAAACTTTAACACTTTATTTAACCGAAATAATTTGAGTATTTAAACTTATATTCAAAAATTAAATTCTGGTCGAATGACCGACTGTGACTTTGAGGATGCTTCTCTTAGGCTTTCGGTTTTTGTAAAGAATCTAAGCTTCCTAGCCAACCTGCGGACTACCCATTTTCATATTTTAGAGAATCCAGCAAAGCTCCTATCCCGTTGATGGTTCTCCAACTCACCAACACACGAATCCCAGTCTCTATCTCACGCTTCTGAATGATTGATCTCTTCTTGTAAAGTGGAAATGTTGCGTCTTAGAAACTCTACTCAACCTAAGATTATTAACCAACATTTCCACCTTACCACCTCCGTATCTGCAACGATTACTATCTGATAGTAAGTTTTGCCTTCTTTTTGTTGCATATTTTAGGGATACCCGGTTTCGGTTAGTTTGAAATTGAGCTAGGTAACAGTACAGAGAATAATCGCTTACAACGTCAACACCTAGCTATAAGCCATAATGTGACGGCAAGTTCTTACACTTGCTGCCCCTCGCATTGTATATTCGCTTAGTTTTTGAAATTAACCAAAAGGATTTACGCAAAGATTTACTCTCTTATTTGGCGAAATGCTTCGAGTGAGTTCCTCTTTCTAAGCTACCAGGACATAACAAATTCACCTCTTTGTTCACCTTTGTTATTGGCTTTGTCCATCTATATATTGATTTTTTGAATAATGAAAAATCAATACCCTATGCATATAGAATAAACCACAGCCACCACGATACTCACAAGGAGGCCATCCCAACATATGTTCCTGGAATTAACCAGGGGGCTTTAACATATCCCGTGGTACCACGTCATCAGTGGTATGACAAATTAGTCTTTGATGAAGTGACATCTAGGGAAGATAACCCTAAAAGTGGTCGCTCGACATCTTGTGGGATGCAAACAGCCGAGCTTTATCTATTTACTAATACTTATTGGGTTTGTATAATTTTTATCAGTAAGTCAACCCCTAGCCCAGGGGTAGGACGACAATCCTGTGTTTACCATCTTTCGTAAAATTTAATTTAAAGAAGGAAGTAAACCGTAGCTTCTTGCGTTCGCTCACAAGTTGAGAATTTTCTCAGTGCAGTTCTAAGCCGTGCCTTTTTCAATAATTATGAATTGATCAGTATCATTCATCATCGAGCTGCATTGATATTTCCAACTTGCTCCCCGGGAGCTACCACGTGGAGGTGCAAGTAAGCGCTTCTTCCTTCCAGATTACAGACAAGCATATAGCATCCCTGCATCTACACGGAAGTCAGTCTGACTCCCTACGCGAACGTACAATCATTTCTTACTTACTAAAGGTGGCGCTACAGTCTGAGATGGATCTGGGCTCAACCAACATGCGTCTCCCTAGCTAGCTGTCTCCAGTTTCGCACGCCAAGCTGGTTGAGGTCCTCTCCCACTTGCGTGCGCCACCTGAGTTGCGGTCTTCCGGCCTGGAGCGTTGGTGTCCATTCGCTTTACATGACCCAGCCATCTAAGTCGTTGGACTTTTATTCTTTTAACCAGGTCAGTGTCGCTATACAGCCCGTACAGTTCGTCGTTGTATCTTCTCCTTGACTCTCCATCTATACACCCGAAGAATTTTTCTCTCGAAGCATCCTAAGACGCTTTCATCTTTCTTTGAAAGGGTACAGGCCTCAGCGCCATAAATGAGAACCGGGATGATGAGTGTCTTATAGATGGTGATTTTCGATGCTCGAGAGGACTTCACTACTCAATTGCCTTTTAAATTTCAAGAAGAACCGATTTGCAAGAAAAATTCTTCATTTGATTTCAGCACTGGTGTCGTTGTCTGAACTTATAGCGGTACCTAGGTAGACAAAGTTCTTAACTACCTCAAAGTTATAGCTGTCCATGTGTCGCTGACGTCATGGTGACGTTTTGTCCAAGACTTCGTCATTCAATGTCCTTTTTTTGATGTCAGCATATACTTGTTCTTGCCCTCATTGCCCACTTAACCCATATTCTCCGCTTCCGTCGAAATGCTCAAAAACGCTCCAATGACATCACGCTTGATCTTCCAATTATGTCATTATCATCGGCGTATCTGAGTAATTGGATGGACGTTTCGAGCATTGTGCGTCTAATGGTGGCGGTTGAGTTTTGCACAATTATATCGAGAACGATGTTGAAGAAGTCGCATGCAGTCCATTGCCTTGTCTAAAACCTTTTTTGACATGAAAGGCAAAACTAGACATTGCTCTGTAGAGCCCTTCCCTATAGATACTTTCATTCGCGGCTTTAAAATGAATAAAGAGATTGTGGGTATCGATTTGAAGTGCCTAGGTTTGTGAATGTGAATATTTGGTCAATGGTTGACTTTCCTGGTCTGAGCCACACTGATAAGGACCTATCAGGTTGTTGACGAACAGTTTCAGACGTTCACATGTTCAGGATACCTCTGTAGTTGTCCCAATTTAGAGGGTCTTCTTTCTTGTGTATTGGGCAAACCATGCTGAGATTCCTCTCATCGGGCATGCTTTCTTCCGGCCATATTTTGCGGATGAGTTGGTGCATAGTCTCTACAAAGTCATCGCCTGCTGCTTTGAATAATTCGACCGCGATACCGTCAGCTCCAGCAGCTTTGTTAAACTTCAGTTTAGATATAGCTATCTACACTTCGTCGAGGTCGGGTAGGCGGAATTGTTGATCTGTGTCGCCTAAGTTGAGTGGTTCTATCTCCCTTCAGCGGAATTGGATTCGTCAACGCCGTTATATAATTTGGAGAAGTGGTCTTTCTATATTTTTAACATAGACTGCGGTTCTACTACGATGCTCCCCAGATCGTACTTATAGGCTTTGGTTCGTGACTGGTATCCTTTGGAGTTGTTTTTACCTTTTGGTAAAATTTACGAACCTCATTTCTGTTGTGACATCCCTCTATATCCGTAGCCATACCTTGTCAATGTCAATGTTGGAACCTCGGACCGTCGCTTGCGTCGATCGCAATGTGTTCAGTCTGGTTGAAAGCTGATTGATCAGGAGATTTCCATGTCCATGTCCCGCAGCGAATTCGATCAACCTGAATCTGTTGTCTGAGGTGGTTTCGTGCAGGCTGTATCTCCCAAGACAATTTTAATTTCATAGCCAGGGCACTGCTCGTATGTCTTGTCCAAGAGCTCGAAGAATATTTCTTTGGTGTTTTCATCTTTCTCTTCTGTTTGAGTCTATTCCCAATAACAAATCCACGCCCAAATAGACGCTGCCTTTGTTCACGGTAGTAGTCGCCGTAGTATACATCGCAGTCTTTTAGTTTGCGTTTGCCCGGTCCATCTCATCGCACTTCTTGGATGGCGGTAATATCTGCCTTGCAGCAGCTTCCTTTCGGAAGTTGTTCGGCTGTACGCGGTCTATTAAGGAAACTAACATTTCACGTACATATCCGAAGTTCGTTGTCCTTATTTCGTTTCCAGTTGAGGTACTAGGCACCCGATGATCACCGCGGGGAGGTGAGAGGAGAAGTTGATAGACCGAGGTTGGTTTTGAGAAAAACCTGTGGACGCTTGTGTCCTCTTGAATGCACATTTCTACCATTTAAACACCCCTTCAATAATTAATTTAGATATAATTTTATAATCTGCAGGTTGTTCTCAGTCAGATAATTTTTCGAAAATTCTAGGGATATATATACAGCTGTCAACAAAATAATAGCAGCGCTACTTTTTTCTCATTTCATATCAATATGCATTATATCAATAAAATAACGGCACTTTGTTTAAAAAATTGCAAATTTTGGACACACAAAATAATAGCAGCGTTAATGCAAAAAACAGTTAAAATCAATAAAATAAAGTATAATTCAACTAAAATAGCCAACAAACAGTGAGTATTTTCTGCAAATATCATTTTTTGTTATTTTGCATGTTTTTTTGTTAAATTTATTAAACAGTGGGACGAGGAAAACATTGCAGTCAAGAGCTACGCCAAATCATACGCCAAATGAGGAGCGCCGGACAATCGTACAGGCAAATCCAAAAAAATTTGAACGTTTCTGCAAAGCTGTAACCTCCTATTTTACCTTGGTTCGGTTGGCTGGAATTATTCCCTTAGGCTAGCTCGGCCGTGGGGTCTTGAACCTTAAAGGAGTTTACAAAAAAAAAAATCCAGCCTGCGTCAAGATGTTGACCGACGCGCGAGTAAAATTCCTCTACCCTCCCTACCTCGGTTGCTACTCTCGCCAGAGCAACCCCTTTTCCAGGCTTCTTCTTACCTTTCTATCATCCCATGTCCTCTCCCTAGTTCCTCACCCTCATCCTAAATATTAAAAAATTAGTTCCGGCACATTGTGCTATTAATTCTCATGAAGTTCAATTAATTTTGGATTGATGGTTCATCTTCAGATATAAATTCGATTTTATTGGCTAGACATAAATTTGATATTTTAATTAAATAATAATAATAATAATAAAAATTATTCAAGCAAATTATTAAATATTATTTTAAACGAATTGGCAATCAGCGATAAAAAAAGAAAATCCAACTCAACGCTATACGTATTTGATTAGCTTTCTTAGCTTTCGCGCAATTAGAAGGAAATTTTAATCCTTTACTACTTATTTTGTATTAACGTATTCACTTTACTTTTAGTCGCGAAAGTTCGAGTTCACAAAAAAATTTCAAATAAAATATAGTATGTATATGTAATTATACTCAAACAAACTTACCCCTATTCGTAGAAGTGGCCACTGCTGCTAATAGTCTCGTTTGGAGTCAGCTTTATTTTTTTGTAGATAGGTATGTTTTCTTTCGCCTTCACTTGACATTTAGTTGGTATCTCGTACTTGTTATTTTTGCGTGTTATTACAAATTTTAATTAGATATGTACTTTACACGATATGCTATTGAGTTTCAATTTCTTCCTTTGTTTGCTTTAAACAAAGCTTATTTCAAACAAAAGCTAATTTAAAGAATACAAAAAACTATTTAATAATTATTTAAAATTGAAGTTAAAAAAATTAAAAGTTAAAAAAAATATGAAGTCTTCGATGGGATTCGAACCGGGAACCCTTAGATTCGGAGGTACGTGATACGTCGCCTAGACGATCACGACCACGGAGCCTCTATAATTTAGGGCGGAAGGTGAGCACTTGGAATTTCCTAGGGTGTTACGTATAATCTCAGCGATTTGGATATTTCCCAATTTGCTGAGCACCTGTGCCTCTTCGGTCGGAATATAGGGTTTTTCCTTCGAAATTCCTGGACTTATCCTGGGATTCCCTTATTTCCTCGTTTAACTTTATCCACCTTTCGGGTATGTATATTATAAGGTATTTACTTCGATATAAAAAATTGCAATCTACCAAGTCAACTTCAAATGACTTTCAAAATTTGATTCTCACTAACCGTCTTCCTTACACCGGTATCAAATGCCCTTGTTGCTGCTTTGAAGGTTTTCTTTGAAAAGAAAGACTTTCACTTTCAAACCTCTTCCTCAACCTATCCATTTAGTGCATTCATACCGGAGAAGATTCCGCAAACTCTTTCCTACCGTTCGATCGTGAGATATCGGATTCGAGCCTTATGCTCTCGCCAGATCGAAAATCTCCCTCTCTATTTGTCCCGCTCCCAGACTCTATTTTGCGAACAAACCCCCGAGGAATATCCCTAAAAAAGCTTTTCTCTGTTCTAAACTCTAAACCCATCATTCTACAATTTCCCTTCTATCATTCTGACAGCTCAGTTCGTCGAGACTTTTCAAAACAACGTAAATATCGTCATCGTTGGTATTTATATTTCTATTCGTACGCGCATTCCTTTTTAAACCAGAAAAACACAAAAAAGTCTAATTCGGTTACAGTGTCAGTGAACGAGCAAACGTTTATCAATGCAACTAGTGTTATATCAGCTTTTGAAAATCATTTCAAGGAAATTTACAAGGAAATTGTTCCTATGCCTAATTCCCACACCACCCAGGAAGCAATTGCAGCTGCTAGCTCTATAGCTCACAACACTCCGGAGCATATTTTCATATTCGACTCCGTAAACAGTGCACTTCGCCCAATGGCCAATCACATGTTCACTGACGCTGATACAGTCAGAAGCCTGATTAAACAGTTAAAACCCAAAAAGTCCACTGGACCAGATGACATTTCCAACTTTGCCTTGAAAAAGCTCTCAGATTCAGGGATACAATTCCTAACAATTATTTACAACCAGTGCATTAACAATGCTTATTTCCCAACCTGCTGGAAAATAGCCAAAATTCTGCCATTTCTGAAAAAACAAAACAGCCACGACATTAATAATTTTAGGCCAATATCTTTAGTTTCAAACACCGGAAAAATCCTTGAGAGAATAGCACTACAGTTCCTCAACTCGTCACTCGAAAACCCCATCGATCCGATTCCGGATTTCCAATTTGGTTTTCGTAGGGGGCACTCTACTCTACACGCTTTAATCAAATTCCAAAACGATGTAATCTTAAATCTACGCGACGGGCAATGCACTGTCGCTTGTTCCTTAGATGTGGAGAAGGCATTTGATAGCGTGTGGAGAGACGGTCTCCTCGCAAAGATGTCCTCGCTTAGTTTCCCAGCTCATGCGCTAAACATAATTAAAAGTTTCCTGACTGATAGATTCTTCTTTATCCAAATCCAAAACTCCAAGGGCAATATGTGCGAGCACAATCGAGGGGTACCTCAAGGTTCCATCTTGGGCCCACACCTTTACAACATCTTCATACATGATTTTCCTCATCAGTTCACGGAAAATAACATCGTTTTCACTGGGCTATTATATGCGGATGACACCATCGCTTATGCGAGTCACGTATCTCCATCACACGCCCTTGGTGTTTTGGAAAATCACTTAAGTAGAATTAACACCTATTATCAAAACTGGGGAATTAAACTGAATGTTCCAAAATCTGAAGTCATTGTTATTAGGAATGCAAGTGGGAAGGGACCTCCTGGCGTTGTGAAAGAAAGCAAAAATCTCTCTCTTAGACTGAACGGCTGCATTATTCGGCCTAAAAACAATTTGAAATTTCTTGGAGTGAATTTCAATAATCTATTGAAATTCAACTCACATGCCAAATTTACAACTGAAAAGGCGAGAAAAATCTCCAACATGTCTATGCCATTTTTTAAACATAGAGCTTTAATTCACAAAACTAAGTTGCTTTTCTACAAAACGCTGGTCAGACCGGTTCTGAACTACGCATTCCCCATTTGGTTTTTCATCTCGCCCACAGTGGCAAATTCCATGGAAATTTTGGAAAGAAAAATCCTAAGATTATGTGCTGGGAAAAACTTTGAGTCCCCCACCAAACGCTTCTCCAACAATTACATTTATAATATCACTAAAATCATTCCGCTGATGAGATATAACCTAACTCTCATGAAAAAAACAATTATCAGTCTAGAACTTTCAGAAAATGACCTTATTAGTCACGTCATTCTATCGCAGATGGGGTCCACTTGGGACAACTCCAGTTACTTATCTCCCCTCGGAATTACATCTTTCGACCTGGATTCCTCACTGACATCCACTCCCTTGTTTTACTCCACGGCCACTTCGGGCCAAAACCGTGGCTGAATGCTCCCAATCTAATCTATTTAAAGTTGCTTTTAACTGCACACATATTTCTGTTCACTATTTTGTACGGAGACAGTGCCGACCGTTGAAATCTAAATTTTTGTAAATAAAGTAATTATCTTCCTGTGTTGGTGGACAGGGCTTACCTGATAATTTTAATTAATATAAAAAATGTATAGAATTAGTTTATATTCGTTATTCTTAAAAACAATAAGACTGATTGTAACTTAAAAAACTAAAAAGAAAGATAAAAAACATTATTATCATTATTACAATTTATTAAACTCTACATATGTGTACAGTATAATTTTAAAACAGCACTAGAGCTACCAGGGCTTAAGGCTGCTGAGATAAAAAACAATTTCAAATTGCTCAACCAATTCGATGTATATTTATGTATCCATGTTTTTTTGTGTGTTCACATGTACAATGTACCTTCAAGATTGAATTTTCATAAATTCAATTTCATATATGTATCTCATTATAAGAGAAAAGAGACAATATTATAACTCTTAACTTTTATTTACCTTTCATTTTTTCAATATCTAACTCAAAATTGCTGTAAACTTAAATGAAAAGAAAATCTTATAGAGCGCTCTCGCTCTATCACACAATAACTATAAATAATGTATAGAATTAGTTTATATTAGTTATTCTTGAAAACAATAAGACTGATTGTAACTTTAAAAAAAAAACTAAAATGAAAGATAAAAAACAATTTCAAATTGCTCAACCAATTCGATGTATATTTATGTATCCATGTTTTATGTGTGTTAATATGTACAAAGTACCTTCAAGATTGGATTTTCATAGATTCAATTTCAAATATGTATCTCATTATAAGAGAAAAAGAGACAATATTATAGCTCTTAACTTTTATTTACCTTTCATTTTTTCAATATCTAACTCAAAATTGCTGTGAACTTAAATGAAAAGAAAATCTTATAGAGCGCTCTCGTTCTATCACATAATAACTAGTTGATTATTGACCATTTGTTATTTAGTTTTAATTAGTATTAGTATTATGTATATATGTATATTTATGTGACATGTCGTCAAAGAAAAAGTATATGTATACTCTCTCCTGAGCAAGAGCAGTCAGACTATGTTCAAATAAAGCCACGAGGCGTTCTATTTTAACTGTCAAAGCAGGCAATACATTATAGCCGCAGTTATACTTAAGTTATCGATAAGTAAATACCTCATTGTAAATTTTATAAAGACTCAATAAAGAATATTCTATTCTATTCTATTCTATCTCCTATGACAACAACAACTGGAACATCTGATTAGCCAAACAACGAAAGAAGAACAACAACGTTTTATTATTTTTATTTTTTTTTCTTTGTTCTGATTTAACTTCACTTGCTTTTTCTAATTATTATTTTTTTTTTTTTTTGATTATTTTCAATTTTTTTTTAGATATATCTTTAATTTGCTTCCTATAACTTCTTTTATTAAATTTTCTTTTTTTTATTATTATTATAATCACTAATGAATATTAATTTAGATAAATATAAATTCATCTATCTCATTGTCATCATCGCCGTCTCTCTATTCTTTAAAAATCTTGCTAAAGTGGTCATGCAGCTTTTTATCCTTTTTGTTTTGCGTTGGACTATTTTTGGTCCTTATCACCTTATTATTTATAATAATGGCTGATTATAATTTTGATAATCGTAATTGGGAGTCCTTATTCGGTAGTGAACATGAATCTACGCACTCAATGATACGAGTTTTAGGGGAGCAGTATGATGGTTTGAAGGTCTGCCATTTAAATGCCCAAAGTTTAAATCCTAAGATAGATGAATTTCGTTATTTGTTTGAGAATTCAAATATTGATATTGTGTGTGTTTGTGAAACGTGGTTCTCATGATAGTTTTTGTAACATGAATGGGTTTAATGTGTTTCGCTGTGATAGAAGTGATCGTAGAGGCGGGGGTGTTGCAATCTTTACACGCAGAGGTATAAACTGCAAAATAATTTGCAAGTCTTCACCAGGTAGTGAAGTCGAATACTTATTCATTGAGATTAAATGTAATAACAATAAAGTATTGCTGGGATCGGTATATCGTCCAAATCGAAATATTGAACTAACACCGTTGTTTTCAATATTAGACGAGTTAACCTTTGTGTCTCCGTTTATAATTGTTGCGGGAGATTTCAATCATGATGTGCTAAGGAGCTCGGAACTTGTGGATAGAATGGGCTCTTTGAATTTATTTCCTGTAAATATGGCTACTCCGACACATTTCACCAGACACGGTAGTACCTTACTTGATATGTTTTTTGTAAGCCACACTGAGAAGGTTCTTCTTTACGACCAACTGTCTGCATCATGCTTCTCTAATCATGATTTAATTTACCTTACATTTGAATGTTCACCTATGGTTTCTTCTTCAACTTACTGCTATAGGGATTTTAAAAATGTTAACAGGCGGCAACTAGAAACTGATTTGAATCATATTGAGTGGTACCAAATATATAGTATGGCTTCTGTTAATGACCAAGTGCTATTTCTTCAAAATAATATTGATTATCTCTTCAACCTCCATGTTCCACTTATTACTAAGCAAGCTAGTAAGAAAGACCAGCCGTGATTTAGCAACTATATTAAGGATCAAATAAAGGAACGAAATTTTGCATATGAGCGATGGAAAATCCTTAGGCTTGTAGCATTGCATAATGAATACAAAATTTTAAGAAATAGAGTAATATGTCTTATTCGGGAAGCAAAGCAACAGATTTATGCTCCAAAACTTAATTCTTCTTTAGCAAAAGACAAACTGTGGAAGAATTTGAAGGAAATAGGTGTGGGCAAGCAAATAAGCAACAAGAATACTCGATGAAAGCACGTCTCAGTGGTAACTTAGAATCAAATCGTTATAAAATTAAATTTCATTTTTAAAAGCAAATTGTTTTATTTATTCTAATAAGTACAAAAACTGAAAGATGAGTTCTGTGTGTGGAAAGTGTGCTGAATCACTCGATGAAAGGACGTCTGTCCCGTGTGGTATATGCAATGCTATATTTCACTTAAATTGTTCTCTCTTGAAATCCAATGAACTTGAAACCTTGAAATCTAACTTGAATTTGTGCTGGAGATGTGAAAAGTGTAAAAATGTCTCTCTGTCCATATGGCAGAGTAAACTTAATGCTTGTTTTATGCTTTTACAAAAGTCCATGGACAATTATCATCAAATAGACTTCTTTAATAATGAAAATAGTGTGAAAAATCTAAAGCAAAGCAATCCCCCTAACGTAACTAGACAGGTGCGATCATCTACATTAAGTCAACGACCCCAAAAAACGAATGTACAGATAAACAATTCCATCAAAACAACAAAAAATCTGCATTCTTCTCCATTGCCTAGTCGTTTACTTTCATACAAAAATAACAAGTGCACTCTTTCACCTTCTTCCTCCCCATCTGTTTCTTCCAAAATGAGTGGTAGCAAAAATCCACAAAAAAAACTATCAGTGGAATCAATACAACAAAAACAACAACAAGCATCGTCTTCATTAACCCTTTCTTCCTCTGCACAACAAGCTCAGAGTGAAGCAAATTTGGAAACGAAAGACGATGATGGTGGCTCTGACTCTATTTCTCTACCTGCATGTTCAGATTCGAACTTATAAAAAAAGCTGCCTTCTAATGTATGCGTCACCATCCATCAAACTGAAGCTTCTGGGGGAACGGACGATGTCGATATATGTACTTGTGATAGAGAAGAAGTCTCTTTCTGATGACATCATACCCGTTAATACTGCTGCCGCTGCCGCTGCCGCCACCGATGAAGTGAGTGATCCTACGACAAAAAAAAATGATGATGATAAATTGATAGATAATAATATGCAAAAAAAACATTTGTTGCCCAATGTTGCCAAGTCAGGTAAAAATGTAGATCAATGTATTCTAAGTAAAAATGTTATTAGGAGAATGAGGTGGTTTCATCTATCCAGCTTTAAGCCAAAAACAACACCTGATGATATAATCTCATATATTTCTTCGAAAACCAGTTTAGATACTTCGTTATTCCTTTGCTATAAATTGATTAAGCATAATTATAAAGAAGAGGAAGATATATCTAAACTGAAATACGTTAATTTTAAAGTGGGAACCCCTTTGGAATTTGCAAATATGATTTTTAATTCTGAGCTCTGGCCAAATGGAGTAAAAATTCGTTCGTTTAGCTACAGGACCAGGAAGATACGTCAAAAAACGAAAATCCTACTGTAGTGATACTGGAAAACTGACCAACTTGATTAATTTTGCTGACGATGATGCTAATATCGCAAGTTATGTTGAAAATGATGAAATGGCTGTTGCTGGTGTCGCTGTTGATGAAATTGTTTTAATTGATGTTGCCATTGTTGATAATGTCGAGGTTAATGATCTTTATGTTGCTGATTATGATGCTGAGTTGGATGTTGCTGCTGTTGCTGATTTTTCTGGTGTTGCGAAATTTGTAAATTTAAATAATGATGCTGTATATGATTTTTCTATATCAAATAATGTTGAATCGAATGATGTTGCTGTTGACGTTTGCATTGATGAAGTCATATTAAATAATGTTTCTAATATTGATATCGTTAATAATATCGAAGATCAAGTTGCTGTTGTTGCTGATGATGTTTCTGGTGTTGCTGATGTTCCTGATGTTGCTGTTGTTGCTGATGAAGTTTAATACCCGAAATAATAATTTCAATATTTACTACCAAAACGTAGGAGGAGTAAGAACTAAATTGAATAACTTATATTTTTACTTTGCATCTCAAGATTATGAAATTATTTTTTTAACTGAAACCTGGCTGAATGATAGTCACTTTACGAGTGAAATTTTTAATGCTAGACAATATAATGTATATCGCAAAGATCGTTGTGCGACGACAACAGGGTTTGATAGAGGTGGTGGGGTTTTAATTGCTATACAATCTAAATTTATTTCTTGCCAAATAGACTTGATATCTAGTCAATTGTCGCATAATTTTTATGTAGACCAATTAATTGTTAAAGTATCATTTGTTAAAAATGTTAATTTATATTTATGTGTGAGCTATATTCGGCCAGGTAGTTCTCTAGAACTTTATAACTTGCATCTAAATAATTGTAGGTCATTATTATGTAATTTGGGTCCTTCTGACCACGTTATTTGTTTGGGTGATTACAATATTGGAGATATTATTTGGAAGTTAGATACTGATGAAAATTGTTTAGTCCCATTTAATGTTTCGACTGATATTGGGATTTCAGTTATTGATTTATACAGTGAGTTTAACCTTACGCAATTAAATTATATCCAAAATATGCTTAATCGCATTCTTGATTTAGTTTTTGTTAATAGAGAACTTGAAGTATATTTAGATAGAATCAATTTTCCAGTTGTAAATAACACCACGCATAATGTATGTCTATCTATTAATTGTAAGTTATTGGCATATATCTCAAACTCTCATGACATTATTGAGTTCTATGATTTTAAACGCGGAAACTTTGATGCAATGAATATATTTCTTGGTTCCATTGATTGGGAGACTATCTTTTTGGATAAAGATTTAACTCAAGTGTTTGACATATTCAAATTGTATTTAAAACAAGCCTCTGATAGTTATATGCCAAGAAAAATTGTTAAAAAAAACTCCAACCCTCCTTGGTTTAACGAAATGCTATCAAATCTTAAAAATAGAAAAAATAAAGCCTTTAAGAATTATAAAAAGGATAGAACTATTTTGGTTAATCTTCATAAGTATTTAACCTTACAAAAAGAGTTTGATGTGCTTAGTAAGTTTTTATATAATAATTTTATCTTAAATGCTGAATCACAAATCAAGGTTGACTGTAAACATTTTTGGAAATTGATTAACACAAAGAAAAAATTAACTGGATTACCAAATTGCATGGAGTTTTGCGGCAGCACTTCCAGTGATTTGTCAACCATATGCAATCTTTTTGCTGATTATTTTGAGTCGGTATATTCTCTTACATCACCTAATGTACTTCCACAGTTTTCACCACCTAATGTTGTCGATGTCGGTAGCATCAATTTAAGCTTAATGAAAGTATCTGAAGCCCTAAGAGGTATTAATGAAAATAAAAGTGCTGGACCGGATGGTATTTCTCCTAAGATCATTAAAAAATGTGCAACATCTCGCGATACCCCTATGCTTTATTTTTAATATTTCCCTGCGAACTGGTCAATTCATAGATGAATGGAAAACATCTTTCATCTCTCCAATTTTTAAAGCAGGATCGAGACAAAAAGTATGTAACCATAGACCAATTTGTAAGCTATCTGTAATTCCAAAAATATTTGAAAAGATTGTTTGTGATAAACTTTATTTTTTTTACCAAAAATGTAATTGCTGAATCTCAGCACGGCTTCGTGTCAGGCAGATCAACAACTTCTAATCTCACTGTTTTATGTAATTCCATAGTTAAAGGTTTTGATAAAGGTTTTCAGACAGACATAGTTTTCACAGATTTTGCTAAGGCCTTTGATAGGGTAAATCATGAAATTCTTGTTCATAAACTTTCTTTGCTGGGATTCCATTCTCATTTTTTAAAATGGATAAGCTCTTATTTGAGCAACCGGACCCAATTCGTCAAAATAGATAAATTCAAATCTAAAGCTATCTAAGTAACATCAGGTGTTCCACAGGGGAGTCATATTGGACCTTTGTTTTTTATACTTTTTATAAATGATATTCCTGATACTTTTAAATTTTCTAATTATTTATTGTATGCTGATGATGTTAAAATTTTTAAAACCATTAAATCTGTTGATGATTGTCTATTATTGCAAGAGGATCTAAATGAATTGGCATTGTGGTGAAATAGAAATTTACTCTTTCTGAATGTCTCTAAGTGTCAAAGTTTTACGTGTTTTAGGAGAAAATCGTACATTTTGTTTGATTACTCAATTAATGACATTGTTTTGGAAAAAGTTACTCAAAAAAAAAGATTTAGGAGTCATATTAGATCATAAACTTTCTTTTAATTTCCACATTGATTTTGTTGTAAATAAAGCTTATAAGATGCTCGGCTTTGTACGAAGGAACACAAAGGAATTTACTGATCCTTACGCGCTCAAATGTCTTTACTCAGCCTTTGTCAGATCAAATCTAGAGTATTGTAGTGTTGTTTGGAATCCGTACTATAACACTCATTCCTTAAGAATAGAAAGATTGCAGAAATCCTTCACTAGATATGCTTTTAATAAGCTTAATTGGAGTATTGATAGACCTCCATATCCTGTAAGGTGTCAGCTCTTTGGTATGCAAACGCTTGAGTTAAGAAGGAGATATTTTTCAGTAATGATGGTAAAAGATATCTTAAGTAACCATATAAATTGTTCTTATTTGCTTGAATGTATTAATTTGTATTTTCCTTGCAGAAGTCTCCGTATGGTTTTCTACCTACGTGATGAATTTTTTAGAAGCAACTACAGTAGGAATGAACCCATATCTCGTTGCATCAAAGTGACAAATAGTGTTTTACACTCCATTGATATATTTCAACTCTGTTCAAGAGATAGTTTAAAAGATATGTCATGCTTGTTTTGCTATCTAATCAATACATAGTTATTTAATTTCATATTTATTTATTTATTTACTAACGCCGATTGTACATATTTATACATATTTATTATATTTATTTTTATTAATACTATTATTTTATTATTATATTTATTATATAAGTAGTAATCTATAAGAGATTGTAAAACTCTGCTTGATGAAATAAACTAAACTAAACTCGTCAGGTGTTGAAACCCGAACCTATGAGTTGACAGATATGATAAATGATGGTTCATCTTTGACTAATTTTTGCTTCTTGCCTGTTAATGACTACGATGTTCTGGATAGTGTTCTAGGTGTTAAATCTAACTCTATTGGAACTGATGGCATCCATCCGGTTTTTCTTAAAGCCATTCTTCCGTATATAGTCAAATACATAACCTACATTTTTAATAGTATACTTATGACTAGTACTTTCCCTTCTATTTGGAAGCAGGCGAAGATAATACCAACTCCCAAAAATCGTGATGGAGATGATTATCGACCTATAGCTATATTACCTTTTCTTTCGAAGGTTTTGGAGAAGCTGATAAATAACCAAATAAGAATTTTTCTCACGAGTAATAAATTGATGTGTATCAATCAATCAGGCTTTCGCCCTAAGTACAGCTGTACTACAGCTTTAATAGACGTCGTTGAAAATATCAGAATTGAATTAGATAATGATAAAGTGACTATATTAACGCTTCTTGACTTTTCAAAGGCATTTGATACCGTCAACCATTTTATACTTTGTGAAAAACTTAAAGGTCAATTTCATTTCTCTTTTGCATCTGTTAAGCTTATTCTCTCCTACTTAACCGGTAGATCTCAGGCAGTTTTTGCTAACAATGTTATGTCTACTTTCCTTCATCTGCAGAGAGGTGTCCCTCAGGGCTCTATTTTGGGCCCTTTACTGTTCTCGATGTATATCAATGATCTTCAGTCATGTCCACTGAACTCTTCTGTGCACATGTATGCAGACGACGTTCAATTATATAACAGTTTTCAACTAGGCATGCTTGAGAATGGTGTGTATGAAGTCAACGAGGCTTTCAATATAATTGTTATGTGGTCCCGCAAAAACGATCTTTGTTTAAATCCGAAAAAACTAAATGCTTAGTCATCTCTAGAACTATAACGGATACCTCATATTTTCCAGAGATATATTTAAACAACTGTGCTATCGAGTTCGTCGATTCTGCCAAAAATCTTGGGCTTACATTTAATAAAACACTAAGTTGGAACACTCATATTAATCTAACGCTAGGTAAGGTATATGGAGGTCTTCGACTGCTCTGGGCGTCTCGTCACATAACGCCTTTGAAAACGCTTAATATTGGCCAAAACGTTATTAGTACCCCTTATGCTTTTCTGTTGCGAGGTGTTTAGTAATTGTGACTTCGAACACAAGCAAAAACTCAAAGTTGCATTCAACAGTATCACGCATATCACCACATCTCAAGTTTTTCTAAGTCAATCTATGGCATTTCACTCGATAATCTCTTTAAAGTAAGAACTTTAACCATGCTTCACAATATCATACAATCACATCAACCTGAATATAATAAAATACACTTTACTCGTTCTGTAAGATCATGCGACCTTATCCCAGTACGTTACTCATTCCTTCCATCTGAGCGCCAGTTTTATGTGCATTCTATTCGTTTGTGGAACTCCTTTCCTCGCTCTGTTAAAATTATAAGCAGCCCGACCATTTTTGGAAAAATGCTAAGAGAATTCTTCTCCTAGCTCTGTGCTTATTTGATGATGTTGATGATGATGATGATCAGGGCCGGACAAAGCATATGTGCAAGATGTGCAAATGCACAGGGCGCAGAATTCTGGGGGCGCATTACCAGGAGCAAGAAAATGTAATCTGATCTTACGCAAACAAATATGTACTACTATTTGCCTTTTTTTTAACTACAAACATTCTTAAAAGAATCTCAAAAAAACATCCATCACAACTGTCCTAAATTATCTCTTGCGCACTAACTAACATCACTTTCATTGTTGCATTCAATGAAAATTTAACTCAAGATATCGCAGAACTAAAAATCCTACCTACCTCATTTCCAAATATTTCAACCTGTTCGTACAAGAGAAAAAAAGAAAAAATCTCAACACAAAAAAGTTCCATGCAAGAGAAAAAAAGAAAAAATCTCAACACAAAAAATTTCCATGCCACCTCATATGTGCAAGATTTATTTCATGCACACCGAGTCCCAAAATTAACATAGAGTATGACGAAGCAAAATACTTATTCATATTGAATCGTATGGGCTAGAACGTGCAGGTTTTGTATCACGCACCGTACCTGAATGTGAGTTCTCATCTACAAAAAAAAAACAACAACAAAAATATATGGAGTATCTTTGATTTATAGTAGAAGGTAGCACAGCAAACCTACCTGCTGTCTTTTTTCGGAGACAATGTTGACAACAATATTTTTCAAAAGATAAAAGTAGTTTAAAGCCAATATCTCTAAGTTTTGAAAAGATATTTGAGCCGAAAATCAATTTTTACTAACTTTTATTAATTTTTTGTTTAGGTTTTTATTTTTTTGTAAAAAAAACTGTCAATTCGATTTTTCTCAAAATTTTTCCGAATGTTGAAAACAATATTTCTTATAAGTTAAAATTAGTTGCAAGCCATAATCTCAAATTTTTGAAAAGATATTTGAGTCGAAAATCAATTTTTACCAACTTTTGTTAAATTTTCTTTTAAGTTTTTATTTTTTGTAAAAAAAAAAACTGTCAATTCTATTTTTTTTCAAAATTTTACTGAATGTTATATTTTTTAAAAGATGAAAGTAGTTTAAAGCCAATATATAAGCACAATATTCACAGAACACGTGTTACTTCCAACTAAACTAGCCGAGAAATTCCATTGTACATAGCAGCTGTCGCTCCGCTCTCCCCTCCACGTTTTTCTACCTGTTCGAGATCCTTACTGCTATTTTAATACACAGGTATCTTTGAAAAATGTTCCTATATGTCTATTCAGGTAAGATTTAACATATAAATAAAAAAATTACTGTTTAAAGTGAAAATATATGGTCAAACATTAATTTTTTATAATAATTTGTTTAAACAATGAAAAAATGGAGTGCACAAAAAAATTTTGGGTAAACATTGCAATTTATAGTTTAAAAAACAATATCCCACATCGATCATATTAATTCATTCACTATAACTCTAATCCGAAGTTTTACGGTTTTGAATGCTCCAGGCACTCCACTACTAATTGTTTTGCTGATGACCGTACCCTCCTTTTCATATTCGGTTTTAAATTCTCGTTCTTGTTCTTCGGATATGGACTACGGCAGCGTATGATAAGCTCATTAAATTCCGATCTTAACAGCATTGTCCAAAGGGGAACTAAAAACCGTGTAGAATTTAATGCTTCGAAAACCCAATGCTGTCTATTGTCACAAAAGCGTGTTAAAATAAACCTGTTGTTTATTTTACTTTAGAATTAGATTTTCATCAACTTATCATTTTGTTTATTTGTTTGTTTTATTTTTCTCTATAAAAATAAATTTGTTATTCTTTGCTGTTTCTTCAAACTGTTGAAGCGTATATTCTTTTATTTAAATATAAAGCAACTTTTAACAGGTTATGTGCCCAGTCCATGCTTAGTATAGTTAATTAAATAAAGGAAATTGAAGACCCATTGAAATTTTATTGGAAGAAGCTGAATATTTTCGCAAGATTTTTCGTGATGTCACAGAACGTATTGCCTTCTATCGAAAAACTTAAAGGTCGAGAAAATTGGGATTCCTGGAAGTTTGCGGTTAAGACATACCTCGAACTGGAAGATTTTTGGGACTGCGTCGAATATAATGATGGTACAACACCGGATTCGAAGAAAGTGACGAAAGCTAGAGCGAAAATAATTCTGCTGATCGAGCCAATAAACTTCGTTCATGTTCAGTCTGCGAAGACTGCGAAAGAAGCATGGAACAATCTGGAACGAGCTTTTGAGGATTCAGGACTGACGCGCAGATTTGGACTTTTGCTGACTTTAATCACTACACGATTGGATGATAGTGATTCTGTGGAGTCATACGTAACCAAAATCGTAAGTACTGCCCACAAATTGAGATCAGTGGCCATGGAGGTGAGTGACGAATGGGTTGGTACTTTGCTGCTTGCTGGATTATCTGACGACTATCGCCCGATGATAATGGGCCTTGAGAGTTCAGGTACAGTGTTCTTTGGCAAACGAAAGCCAACGAAAAAGTCACGTGGACCAAGGTGCTACGAATGTCGAGATTTTGGCCATATTTCTCGGAACTGCCCAACGAAAAATAAAATCAACAGTGATTCTAAACCAAAATCACATTCGAAGACGCATAGTTTGTGTTCTGCTTTAACGTCTAACACAGGAAACAATGATTGGTTTATTGATTCAGGGGCATCGGCTCACATGTCTATGAAGCGTGACTGTCTCACAGATTTCGCAGAACCAGATAAGGGAGAGATAATATGTGCCAACAACTCTCGCCTGTCTGTTAAAGGGATAGGAAATTTGAACCTACGAGTTGCTGTTCAGAAGAATATCCGAGATGTTTCTGTGAAGGACGTTTTGTACATTCCCAACTTGTGCGTAAATTTACTGTCTGTAAGCCAGATGTTTAAAAAAGGAAACTCCGTTGTCTTTGATTCAAAAGGCTGCACAATTTTCAGTAGCGATAAACAGCTAGTTGCCACCGCTTCGCATGTGGGTGATATGTTTAAGTTGAATGGATCGAATATTAACGTGAGTATGATGGCAAATGGTAACGTCAAAGAAGCAAAAGTAGAGGATAGTGAGTTGTGGCATCGTCGCATGGGCCACCTTAACTTCGATAGTTTGCTAAAGTTGAAGAATTGTGTCTCTGGGGTTAACTTTAACAAAGTCAACAAGAAAAACTGTGAAGTATGTGTGAAGGGCAAGCAAACTCGAATGCCTTTCAACGAAAAGGGGACTCGCGCGACAGAAATGTTGGAATTAATCCATTCTGACCTTTGCGGTCCTATTGATGTTGCTTCTCGTGGTGGTGCACGTTATATCATGGTACTAGTCGATGATGTTAGTAGAAAAATCTTTGTTTATTTTTTGAAAGCAAAGTCTGAAGCTTTTCAAAGATTTGTCGAATTCAAAACTTTTGTTGAAAGACAGAGTAACAAGAAAATCAAGATTTTACGCACCGATAACGGCACTGAGTTTTGCAACCGTTCATTTAGAAAGCTGATGAAAGAAAATGGAATTCAACACCAGACCACAACACCGTATACGCCAGAGCAGAACGGTTTAGCAGAGAGAACCAATTGATCGATTATCGAGAAGGCACGCAGCATGTTATTTGACGTTGGACTTGACGTTAAGTTTTGGGCTGAGGTAGTCTCTACTGCTGTTTTCATCATCAACAGATCTCCTAGCAAATCAACAACTGGTGTTACACCTGAGGAGACCTTTTCTGGACGAGTTCCAAATCTCAGTCATGTTCGAGTGTTTGGGCGTAACGCAATGGTACATGTGCCGAAACATTGCCGGAAGAAGTTTGACTCAAAGTCAGAATGCTGCATTTTTCTCGGTTACTCTGAAAATACGAAAGGTTATCGATTATACCAGGCCGAAAAAGATAAAATCATAACCAGTCGAGATGTTGTGTTTTTCGAGAATTGTCAACTAGATAAAAGTAAGCTATTAGACGCAAAAAATGCTAAATATTTTTATATATTCTCAGATGAGTCGAATTCAGTGGGGGATGTTGGTGTCAGTGAAGATGATAGCACCATTAAAGAATCACACGACAACACTGAAACGTTTAACTCAGAAGAGGAAGAAGTTGACGAAAACCGAGTAATATGAGTTGCTCGCCAGCACAAACAGTTAATGAATTCTCTGAACCACGACGCAGTCAACGTGCGTCAAAACCTGTCCGAATGGATGATTATGTTTGTCAAGCAAAATCCGTTGAGCTTTACGATCCATTAACAGTTGATGAGGCATTAAACAGAAGCGATTCGAAGTTATGGGAAGATGCAATGAAGGAAGAGTACAACTCTTTAATTGAAAATGAAACTTGGGTGTTGACCAATATTCCTTCTAATAAGAGACCAATAGATTGTAAGTGGATCTTTAAAACGAAGAAAGATGCAAAAGGTAATATATATCGCTACAAAGTCCGTTTAGTTATTAAAGGGTGTGCGCAAAAAAAGGGGATCGATTACGAAGAAACTTACTCCCCGGTAGTTCGATATACCTCTATTCGATTCTTACTAGCAACGGCTGCCAAGTACAACCTCGATATCGATCAAATGGACCCAGTGAGCGCGTTCTTACAAGGCGATCTGAACGAAGAGATTTTTATGGTACAGCCAGAAGGCTTTAATGACAAAAGCCTAAGAGCATGTAAATTGAAAAAATCCCTTTATGGTCTGAAGCAAGCTAGCCGTGTTTGGAACCAAAAATTAGATGCGGCATTACAGAGTTTTGGCCTTACAAGATCTAAAGTCGATCCCTGTATTTATTACAGATTGTCTAAGGAGAAAATGTTGTATGTAGCAGTTTATGTAGATGATCTTCTCATATTTACTAACGATAAATACCAGAAGTTGGAATTGAAAAACAACTTGCAAAACGCTTTCAAAATGAAAGACATAGGAGAGGCCCGTTTTTTCATGGGCATTCAAATTAACAGGGATCGAAAAAGAGGTTTAATTTATTTGGATCAAGAGTTATGGTTAGGTTAGGTTAAAGTGGCTGTTGGTTGGGACGTCCAACACACTTAGACCAAAGTATGGACCGTTGTGATACCACATGGATCAGTTAATCAGCTTAACTCGTTGAACCAATTGGAGCTTCGAATGAAGCGTAGGAGACAAGTATTGTCTGAATTTTTTAGATCGCTGGTATCGTTAAAGTAGTAGTCTCCAAGGTGGATTCTACGTCTTTGTGATAAGGCAGGGTATGTGCACAGAAGATGAGAGATTGTCTTCTCTTCTTCTTCGTCCATGCAACTCCTACAAAAATCATTTGCAGGGGCTCCAAGTCAAATAGCATGCCTTCCTATTAAGCAGTGCCCAGTCAGGACACTTATAACGTAGCTAATGTGCAATCTACTCAGAGAGATTAATTGCTTTGAGCGCCTGGCGCTAAGATTAGGCCAAATTAATTTAGTCGCTACACAGGTGGTGGTGTTATTCCACCTGAAGTTTGTTTTCTCTATGGTATCTTGCTTTAGCATGAGTTTACATGTAGCTAAGGGGATACCTATGCTAGCATTGTGAGCCAGCAGAGGTAAAGTTGTTCCGCTTTTTGCAAGTTCGTCAGCTTTGCAATTTCCTGGAATGTTTCTATGGCCTATGGTTATACTTCAATGAAATTCTTAATCGATTCCATATGTTTGATTGTAACATAACGAAAACACCTTTAGATGCTAACCAAAAGTTGACAAAGGAGATGTGCCCACAAAACGAAAAGGAGTGTGCTGAAATGAAAGATGTACCCTATCAAGAAGCTGTGGGAAGTCTTATGTTTGCAGCTCAAGTTTCACGTCTTGATATTAGTTTTGCTGTAAGTACAGTCAGTCGATACAACCAGAACCTGGGAAAAGCCCACTGGACAGCAGTAAAACACATATTTCGCTATCTAAAAGGAACAGCTAATATGAAACTAGTTTATACCGCTGGGGAAGGTCATGTTTCCGGATTTTGCGATGCCGATTGGGCTAGTGACACAGATATATACTTTCTTGCTTCATAATGGTGCAATCTCATGGAATTAGAAAAAAACAGCCAACAGTCGCCATCTCGACGACAGAAGCAGAATATATGGCACTAACTGCAGCGACTCAAGAAGCAACCTGGTTGATAGGTTTACAGAGAGAGCTAATTCCAAATTCACCAGATTCAACTATCATTCGTTGTGATAACAAAAGTGCTATAAGCTTGGCTCTAACTAGTACATATCATGGAAGAACCAAACACATTGATGTTAAGCATCACTTTATACGAGAAAAAATTGACGAAGGAAAAATTATTTTGAAAAACGTCAGCACTGAAGAAATGACAGCTGATTTGTTGACTAAGGCTCTTCCTGGCCCGAAGCATATTACTTGTTCTTCTGCTCTTGGACTAAGCTTTGGTGTTATCTATTTCAGTGAGGGTGTTAAAATAAACCTGTTGTTTATTTTACTTTAGAATTAGATTTTCATCAACTTATCATTTTGTTTATTTGTTTGTTTTATTTTTCTCTATAAAAATAAATTTGTTATTCTTTGCTGATTCTTCAAACTGTTGAAGCGTATATTCTTTTATTTAAATATAAAGCAACTTTTAACAACCATCAAACTGAAGCTTCTGGGGGAACGGACGATGTCGATATACTTGTGATAGAGAAGAAGTCTCTTTCTGATGACATCATACCCGTTAATACTGCTGCCGCTGCCGCCACCGATGAAGTGAGTGATCCTACGACAAAAAAAATGATGATGATAAATTGATAGATAATAATATGCAAAAAAAACATTTGTTGCCCAATGATTAATTTTGCTGACGATGATGCTAATATCGCAAGTTATGTTGAAAATGATGAAATGGCTGTTGCTGGTGTCGCTGTTGATGAAATTGTTTTAATTGATGTTGCCATTGTTGATAATGTCGAGGTTAATGTTGTTTATGTTGCTGATTATGATGCTGAGTTGGATGTTGCTGCTGTTGCTGATTTTTCTGGTGTTGCGAAATTTGTAAATTTAAATAATGATGCTGTATATGATTTTTCTATATCAAATAATGTTGAATCGAATGATGTTGCTGTTGACGTTTGCATTGATGAAGTCATATTAAATAATGTTTCTAATATTGATATCGTTAATAATATCGAAGATCAAGTTGCTGTTGTTGCTGATGATGTTTCTGGTGTTGCTGATGTTCCTGATGTTGCTGTTGTTGCTGATGATGTTAATACCCGAAATAATAATTTCAATATTTACTACCAAAACGTAGGAGGAGTAAGAACTAAATTGAATAACTTATATTTTTACTTTGCATCTCAAGATTATGAAATTATTTTTTTAACTGAAACCTGGCTGAATGATAGTCACTTTACGAGTGAAATTTTTAATGCTAGACAATATAATGTATATCGCAAAGATCGTTGTGCGACGACAACAGGGTTTGATAGAGGTGGTGGGGTTTTAATTGCTATACAATCTAAATTTATTTCTTGCCAAATAGACTTGATATCTAGTCAATTGTCGCATAATTTTGATGTAGACCAATTAATTGTTAAAGTATCATTTGTTAAAAATGTTAATTTATATTTATGTGTGAGCTATATTCGGCCAGGTAGTTCTCTAGAACTTTATAACTTGCATCTAAATAATTGTAGGTCATTATTATGTAATTTGGGTCCTTCTGACCACGTTATTTGTTTGGGTGATTACAATATTGGAGATATTATTTGGAAGTTAGATACTGATGAAAATTGTTTAGTCCCATTTAATGTTTCGACTGATATTGAGATTTCAGTTATTGATTTATACAGTGAGTTTAACCGTACGCAATTAAATTATATCCAAAATATGCTTAATCGCATTCTTGATTTAGTTTTTGTTAATAGAGAACTTGAAGTATATTTAGATAGAATCAATTTTCCAGTTGTAAATAACACCACGCATCATGTATGTCTATCTATTAATTGTAAGTTATTGGCATATATCTCAAACTCTCATGACATTATTGAGTTCTATGATTTTAAACGCGGAAACTTTGATGCAATGAATATATTTCTTGGTTCCATTGATTGGGAGACTATCTTTTTGGATAAAGATTTGACTCAAGTGTTTGACATATTCAAATTGTATTTAAAACAAGCCTCTGATAGTTATATGCCAAGAAAAATTGGATGATTATGTTTGTCAAGCAAAATCCGTTGAGCTTTACGATCCATTAACAGTTGATGAGGCATTAAACAGAAGCGATTCGAAGTTATGGGAAGATGCAATGAAGGAAGAGTACAACTCTTTAATTGAAAATGAAACTTGGGTGTTGACCAATATTCCTTCTAATAAGAGACCAATAGATTGTAAGTGGATCTTTAAAACGAAGAAAGATGCAAAAGGTAATATATATCGCTACAAAGCCCGTTTAGTTATTAAAGGGTGTGCGCAAAAAAAGGGGATCGATTACGAAGAAACTTACTCCCCGGTAGTTCGATATACCTCTATTCGATTCTTACTAGCAACGGCTGCCAAGTACAACCTCGATATCGATCAAATGGACCCAGTGAGCGCGTTCTTACAAGGCGATCTGAACGAAGAGATTTTTATGGTACAGCCAGAAGGCTGTACCATAAAAGTTGTTTTTCAATTCCAACTTCTGGTATTTATCGTTAGTAAATATGAGAAGATCATCTACATAAACTGCTACATACAACATTTTCTCCTTAGACAATCTGTAATAAATACAGGGATCGACTTTAGATTTTGTAAGGCCAAAACTCTGTAATGCCGCATCTAATTTTTGGTTCCAAACACGGCTAGCTTGCTTCAGACCATAAAGGGATTTTTTCAATTTACATGCTCTTAGGCTTTTGTCATTAAAGCCTTCTGGCTGTACCATAAAAATCTCTTCGTTCAGATCGCCTTGTAAGAACGCGCTCACTGGGTCCATTTGATCGATATCGAGGTTGTACTTGGCAGCCGTTGCTAGTAAGAATCGAATAGAGGTATATCGAACTACCGGGGAGTAAGTTTCTTCGTAATCGATCCCCTTTTTTTGCGCACACCCTTTAATAACTAAACGGGCTTTGTAGCGATATATATTACCTTTTGCATCTTTCTTCGTTTTAAAGATCCACTTACAATCTATTGGTCTCTTATTAGAAGGAATATTGGTCAACACCCAAGTTTCATTTTCAATTAAAGAGTTGTACTCTTCCTTCATTGCATCTTCCCATAACTTCGAATCGCTTCTGTTTAATGCCTCATCAACTGTTAATGGATCGTAAAGCTCAACGGATTTTGCTTGACAAACATAATCATCCAATTTTTCTTGGCATATAACTATCAGAGGCTTGTTTTAAATACAATTTGAATATGTCAAACACTTGAGTCAAATCTTTATCCAAAAAGATAGTCTCCCAATCAATGGAACCAAGAACAGCGTCGGAGACAAAACGGAGCCCTGGGGCACACCAGCGTTTATTTTGTGAATATCAGATTTGAACCCGTCCAATACTACTTGAATTGAACGGTCTGAAAGGTAATTTCTAACCCAACGAAGAAGGGATTCATCAATACCAAATGCACGCATTTTCGATAAGAGAGCTTGATGCCAAACTCTATCAAATGCTTTTGAAATATCAAGTGCAATAATCTTACTTTCTCCAAAACGATGTAAAGATTTGTTCCACTGTTCGGTGAGATAAACCATGAGATCACCAGTGGACCTATTGCAACGAAAGCCATACTGCCGGTCATTAAGAAGCTTCCGTTCTTCAAGATATTTCTTAAGCTGAAAATTGATCAGTGTTTCCATGACCTTGGAGAGAAGGGAAGTAAGTGCAATTGGACGATAGTTAGATGGTGAGGAGGATTCGCCTTTTTTAGGGACAGGCTGGACATATGCAGTTTTCCATCCACTCGGAAAGAGACCTGTAGAATAGGACAGATGGAAAAGCTTACGCAGTGGTTTTGCCAACGTTGAAGAACACCTCTTCAGAACAATAGCGGGGATACTATCCGGGCCAGCGGATTTGTGAATGTCAAGATTTTTAAGTACTCTAGTAACTGAACGAGTGCGAAAGAAGATTCGTCCCATAGAATCGTTTACGCTTTCAAGTACAGGCGGAGTCATGTCACTCACTGGCAGCATCGAATTAACAGCAAACTGTGCTGCAAGCAAATTGGCTTTATCAATCGAGCTTACATAGGGAGTGTCATTGAAAACGAGCGTAGGAACTGACGATGACGTAGTGTTACGCACATTTTTTACAAATGACCAGAAATTTTTACTACCACTGGGACATTGTAGTATTTTTTGCCGTAATTTCTGGTCATGCAAAAATTTAATGCGTCGTATATGTCCGTTACAGGTCTTTCTAGCTTGTTTGAACTTATTCCGGTTTTCCTCAGTTGGGTTGGCTTTGTAATTCCGGAAACTTACATTTTTGATCCTAATAACCTCTTTACAGCTCGAATCAAACCATGAGTTTTCTTTGGGTTTGATAGATTTTACCCTATTCGGGATAAAATTTCTCATTCCACAAAGAATTAAGTTTGTAATCATATCTGCACTGGAATCCACGTCACTATCGAGGAAGCATAGTGACCAGTTAAAGTTCCTGAAGAATTCATTGAGACCGTCCCAGTTGGCTTTCTCATATTGCCAAACGGTTCTCGTAGGGGTTTTAACTTTAACTGGCGTTTTTTGGCATGAGAAATTTGCAGATATGACACAATGGTCTGATGTGCCTAGAGGCGATAATACACTGACAGTATATTTATTAGGATCAGAAGTAAGAAACAAGTCTAGAGTGTTGGCGGATTGACCTGCAACGTCAGGAATCCGAGTTGGCTCGTCAACTAACTGAGTCAGGTGGTTTAACTCAGCAAAAATCTCGACATACCTTCCTTCGGATGTTGTCTGACCCGAATAGCGCAGCCACGAAGAATTGTGTACATTGAAATCGCCCGTAACAACGATCTCACTGTGCGGAAAATGGGATACAATTCTCTGGATAGAGTCGGACAGCGCATCGAATTCGTTTGAAGTCGAATTACTATCCAAACTTGGGCTGCGATAAATAAAACAAGTATGAATGATGCGCCTTTGAACAGTAAATTTGAACCATATATAGTTAAAATTTGTATTAATACATTGGCCATACTGTGGCAGAAGCTGGTAGGCAACATCATTACGGACGTAAACGGCTAGACCATGGTGAGAAAAGAATAATGGCACTAAGCTATAACCATGAAGGTTAAACTCCGTATGATCGGTGTTTTCGCCAACCTGGGTTTCACTTAGTGCCAGAACAGCTGGCCTGTTTAAAACAGTATGGACGTATACAGAACACAAATTTTTTCTTAGCCCCCGAATGTTGCTATATTCGACACAAAACTTACCAGCCATCACAATACACAAAAACACAAAAAAAAACCAAAGCAAGACAGTTAACTATGCAGAAAATTTTTTTTTTTGATTACAAAAAAACTTCACAGTTGCAATTATCCATTAGTGTTATGCCTTAATGGTAATCACACTGATCCGCTCCTGTACATCAACAAAAAATTTAACCGCAATTTATCTTGCATTACTTACATAGTCTTTTGCTACACTGTGTGATTTAGCAGACAGTGCGCGCAGCAGCTATGCAAGTAACTGTGAGAGAAGTTAGAATGGAGAGAGCGGGGAAGGCGGGGAGCACGTTGGGAACTCGCTGTGTTGTTTTATTTTTAATTATATGGGTAGTGGGTACACAGTTGATATTTTTTTTCTATTGTTAGGTAGGTATTAATTTGAAGATTATTTTTGATTGCACTATTTTTTTTGGTTGGTATTTTTTTGATTGCACTCGCGGCACGTTAGTTATTGATATTTATTTTTTTTTAATTTAATTTTTTTTGTTGGGTAACTGCTATGGAACTGAGTTAATAAAAATAAAAGGGGTAAACAACACGGAGAAACAATGGACCACTATTCCACGCATGCGCTCACGACGAGGTGCAGTCGGTAACTGGAGAGGCCCGTTTTTTCATGGGCATTCAAATTAACAGGGATCGAAAAAGAGGTTTAATTTATTTGGATCAAGAGTTATGGTTAGGTTAGGTTAAAGTGGCTGTTGGTTGGGACGTCCAACACACTTAGACCAAAGTATGGACCGTTGTGATACCACATGGATCAGTTAATCAGCTTAACTCGTTGAACCAATTGGAGCTTCGAATGAAGCGTAGGAGACAAGTATTGTCTGAATTTTTTAGATCGCTGGTATCGTTAAAGTAGTAGTCTCCAAGGTGGATTCTACGTCTTTGTGATAAGGCAGGGTATGTGCACAGAAGATGAGAGATTGTCTTCTCTTCTTCTTCGTCCATGCAACTCCTACAAAAATCATTTGCAGGGGCTCCAAGTCAAATAGCATGCCTTCCTATTAAGCAGTGCCCAGTCAGGACACTTATAACGTAGCTAATGTGCAATCTACTCAGAGAGATTAATTGCTTTGAGCGCCTGGCGCTAAGATTAGGCCAAATTAATTTAGTCGCTACACAGGTGGTGGTGTTATTCCACCTGAAGTTTGTTTTCTCTATGGTATCTTGCTTTAGCATGAGTTTACATGTAGCTAAGGGGATACCTATGCTAGCATTGTGAGCCAGCAGAGGTAAAGTTGTTCCGCTTTTTGCAAGTTCGTCAGCTTTGCAATTTCCTGGAATGTTTCTATGGCCTATGGTTATACTTCAATGAAATTCTTAATCGATTCCATATGTTTGATTGTAACATAACGAAAACACCTTTAGATGCTAACCAAAAGTTGACAAAGGAGATGTGCCCACAAAACGAAAAGGAGTGTGCTGAAATGAAAGATGTACCCTATCAAGAAGCTGTGGGAAGTCTTATGTTTGCAGCTCAAGTTTCACGTCTTGATATTAGTTTTGCTGTAAGTACAGTCAGTCGATACAACCAGAACCTGGGAAAAGCCCACTGGACAGCAGTAAAACACATATTTCGCTATCTAAAAGGAACAGCTAATATGAAACTAGTTTATACCGCTGGGGAAGGTCATGTTTCCGGATTTTGCGATGCCGATTGGGCTAGTGACACAGATATATACTTTCTTGCTTCATAATGGTGCAATCTCATGGAATTAGAAAAAAACAGCCAACAGTCGCCATCTCGACGACAGAAGCAGAATATATGGCACTAACTGCAGCGACTCAAGAAGCAACCTGGTTGATAGGTTTACAGAGAGAGCTAATTCCAAATTCACCAGATTCAACTATCATTCGTTGTGATAACAAAAGTGCTATAAGCTTGGCTCTAACTAGTACATATCATGGAAGAACCAAACACATTGATGTTAAGCATCACTTTATACGAGAAAAAATTGACGAAGGAAAAATTATTTTGAAAAACGTCAGCACTGAAGAAATGACAGCTGATTTGTTGACTAAGGCTCTTCCTGGCCCGAAGCATATTACTTGTTCTTCTGCTCTTGGACTAAGCTTTGGTGTTATCTATTTCAGTGAGGGTGTTAAAATAAACCTGTTGTTTATTTTACTTTAGAATTAGATTTTCATCAACTTATCATTTTGTTTATTTGTTTGTTTTATTTTTCTCTATAAAAATAAATTTGTTATTCTTTGCTGATTCTTCAAACTGTTGAAGCGTATATTCTTTTATTTAAATATAAAGCAACTTTTAACAACCATCAAACTGAAGCTTCTGGGGGAACGGACGATGTCGATATACTTGTGATAGAGAAGAAGTCTCTTTCTGATGACATCATACCCGTTAATACTGCTGCCGCTGCCGCCACCGATGAAGTGAGTGATCCTACGACAAAAAAAAATGATGATGATAAATTGATAGATAATAATATGCAAAAAAAACATTTGTTGCCCAATGATTAATTTTGCTGACGATGATGCTAATATCGCAAGTTATGTTGAAAATGATGAAATGGCTGTTGCTGGTGTCGCTGTTGATGAAATTGTTTTAATTGATGTTGCCATTGTTGATAATGTCGAGGTTAATGTTGTTTATGTTGCTGATTATGATGCTGAGTTGGATGTTGCTGCTGTTGCTGATTTTTCTGGTGTTGCGAAATTTGTAAATTTAAATAATGATGCTGTATATGATTTTTCTATATCAAATAATGTTGAATCGAATGATGTTGCTGTTGACGTTTGCATTGATGAAGTCATATTAAATAATGTTTCTAATATTGATATCGTTAATAATATCGAAGATCAAGTTGCTGTTGTTGCTGATGATGTTTCTGGTGTTGCTGATGTTCCTGATGTTGCTGTTGTTGCTGATGATGTTAATACCCGAAATAATAATTTCAATATTTACTACCAAAACGTAGGAGGAGTAAGAACTAAATTGAATAACTTATATTTTTACTTTGCATCTCAAGATTATGAAATTATTTTTTTAACTGAAACCTGGCTGAATGATAGTCACTTTACGAGTGAAATTTTTAATGCTAGACAATATAATGTATATCGCAAAGATCGTTGTGCGACGACAACAGGGTTTGATAGAGGTGGTGGGGTTTTAATTGCTATACAATCTAAATTTATTTCTTGCCAAATAGACTTGATATCTAGTCAATTGTCGCATAATTTTGATGTAGACCAATTAATTGTTAAAGTATCATTTGTTAAAAATGTTAATTTATATTTATGTGTGAGCTATATTCGGCCAGGTAGTTCTCTAGAACTTTATAACTTGCATCTAAATAATTGTAGGTCATTATTATGTAATTTGGGTCCTTCTGACCACGTTATTTGTTTGGGTGATTACAATATTGGAGATATTATTTGGAAGTTAGATACTGATGAAAATTGTTTAGTCCCATTTAATGTTTCGACTGATATTGAGATTTCAGTTATTGATTTATACAGTGAGTTTAACCGTACGCAATTAAATTATATCCAAAATATGCTTAATCGCATTCTTGATTTAGTTTTTGCTAATAGAGAACTTGAAGTATATTTAGATAGAATCAATTTTCCAGTTGTAAATAACACCACGCATCATGTATGTCTATCTATTAATTGTAAGTTATTGGCATATATCTCAAACTCTCATGACATTATTGAGTTCTATGATTTTAAACGCGGAAACTTTGATGCAATGAATATATTTCTTGGTTCCATTGATTGGGAGACTATCTTTTTGGATAAAGATTTGACTCAAGTGTTTGACATATTCAAATTGTATTTAAAACAAGCCTCTGATAGTTATATGCCAAGAAAAATTGGATGATTATGTTTGTCAAGCAAAATCCGTTGAGCTTTACGATCCATTAACAGTTGATGAGGCATTAAACAGAAGCGATTCGAAGTTATGGGAAGATGCAATGAAGGAAGAGTACAACTCTTTAATTGAAAATGAAACTTGGGTGTTGACCAATATTCCTTCTAATAAGAGACCAATAGATTGTAAGTGGATCTTTAAAACGAAGAAAGATGCAAAAGGTAATATATATCGCTACAAAGCCCGTTTAGTTATTAAAGGGTGTGCGCAAAAAAAGGGGATCGATTACGAAGAAACTTACTCCCCGGTAGTTCGATATACCTCTATTCGATTCTTACTAGCAACGGCTGCCAAGTACAACCTCGATATCGATCAAATGGACCCAGTGAGCGCGTTCTTACAAGGCGATCTGAACGAAGAGATTTTTATGGTACAGCCAGAAGGCTGTACCATAAAAGTTGTTTTTCAATTCCAACTTCTGGTATTTATCGTTAGTAAATATGAGAAGATCATCTACATAAACTGCTACATACAACATTTTCTCCTTAGACAATCTGTAATAAATACAGGGATCGACTTTAGATTTTGTAAGGCCAAAACTCTGTAATGCCGCATCTAATTTTTGGTTCCAAACACGGCTAGCTTGCTTCAGACCATAAAGGGATTTTTTCAATTTACATGCTCTTAGGCTTTTGTCATTAAAGCCTTCTGGCTGTACCATAAAAATCTCTTCGTTCAGATCGCCTTGTAAGAACGCGCTCACTGGGTCCATTTGATCGATATCGAGGTTGTACTTGGCAGCCGTTGCTAGTAAGAATCGAATAGAGGTATATCGAACTACCGGGGAGTAAGTTTCTTCGTAATCGATCCCCTTTTTTTGCGCACACCCTTTAATAACTAAACGGGCTTTGTAGCGATATATATTACCTTTTGCATCTTTCTTCGTTTTAAAGATCCACTTACAATCTATTGGTCTCTTATTAGAAGGAATATTGGTCAACACCCAAGTTTCATTTTCAATTAAAGAGTTGTACTCTTCCTTCATTGCATCTTCCCATAACTTCGAATCGCTTCTGTTTAATGCCTCATCAACTGTTAATGGATCGTAAAGCTCAACGGATTTTGCTTGACAAACATAATCATCCAATTTTTCTTGGCATATAACTATCAGAGGCTTGTTTTAAATACAATTTGAATATGTCAAACACTTGAGTCAAATCTTTATCCAAAAAGATAGTCTCCCAATCAATGGAACCAAGAACAGCGTCGGAGACAAAACGGAGCCCTGGGGCACACCAGCGTTTATTTTGTGAATATCAGATTTGAACCCGTCCAATACTACTTGAATTGAACGGTCTGAAAGGTAATTTCTAACCCAACGAAGAAGGGATTCATCAATACCAAATGCACGCATTTTCGATAAGAGAGCTTGATGCCAAACTCTATCAAATGCTTTTGAAATATCAAGTGCAATAATCTTACTTTCTCCAAAACGATGTAAAGATTTGTTCCACTGTTCGGTGAGATAAACCATGAGATCACCAGTGGACCTATTGCAACGAAAGCCATACTGCCGGTCATTAAGAAGCTTCCGTTCTTCAAGATATTTCTTAAGCTGAAAATTGATCAGTGTTTCCATGACCTTGGAGAGAAGGGAAGTAAGTGCAATTGGACGATAGTTAGATGGTGAGGAGGATTCGCCTTTTTTAGGGACAGGCTGGACAAATGCAGTTTTCCATCCACTCGGAAAGAGACCTGTAGAATAGGACAGATGGAAAAGCTTACGCAGTGGTTTTGCCAACGTTGAAGAACACCTCTTCAGAACAATAGCGGGGATACTATCCGGGCCAGCGGATTTGTGAATGTCAAGATTTTTAAGTACTCTAGTAACTGAACGAGTGCGAAAGAAGATTCGTCCCATAGAATCGTTTACGCTTTCAAGTACAGGCGGAGTCATGTCACTCACTGGCAGCATCGAATTAACAGCAAACTGTGCTGCAAGCAAATTGGCTTTATCAATCGAGCTTACATAGGGAGTGTCATTGAAAACGAGCGTAGGAACTGACGATGACGTAGTGTTACGCACATTTTTTACAAATGACCAGAAATTTTTACTACCACTGGGACATTGTAGTATTTTTTGCCGTAATTTCTGGTCATGCAAAAATTTAATGCGTCGTATATGTCCGTTACAGGTCTTTCTAGCTTGTTTGAACTTATTCCGGTTTTCCTCAGTTGGGTTGGCTTTGTAATTCCGGAAACTTACATTTTTGATCCTAATAACCTCTTTACAGCTCGAATCAAACCATGAGTTTTCTTTGGGTTTGATAGATTTTACCCTATTCGGGATAAAATTTCTCATTCCACAAAGAATTAAGTTTGTAATCATATCTGCACTGGAATCCACGTCACTATCGAGGAAGCATAGTGACCAGTTAAAGTTCCTGAAGAATTCATTGAGACCGTCCCAGTTGGCTTTCTCATATTGCCAAACGGTTCTCGTAGGGGTTTTAACTTTAACTGGCGTTTTTTGGCATGAGAAATTTGCAGATATGACACAATGGTCTGATGTGCCTAGAGGCGATAATACACTGACAGTATATTTATTAGGATCAGAAGTAAGAAACAAGTCTAGAGTGTTGGCGGATTGACCTGCAACGTCAGGAATCCGAGTTGGCTCGTCAACTAACTGAGTCAGGTGGTTTAACTCAGCAAAAATCTCGACATACCTTCCTTCGGATGTTGTCTGACCCGAATAGCGCAGCCACGAAGAATTGTGTACATTGAAATCGCCCGTAACAACGATCTCACTGTGCGGAAAATGGGATACAATTCTCTGGATAGAGTCGGACAGCGCATCGAATTCGTTTGAAGTCGAATTACTATCCAAACTTGGGCTGCGATAAATAAAACAAGTATGAATGATGCGCCTTTGAACAGTAAATTTGAACCATATATAGTTAAAATTTGTATTAATACATTGGCCATACTGTGGCAGAAGCTGGTAGGCAACATCATTACGGACGTAAACGGCTAGACCATGGTGAGAAAAGAATAATGGCACTAAGCTATAACCATGAAGGTTAAACTCCGTATGATCGGTGTTTTCGCCAACCTGGGTTTCACTTAGTGCCAGAACAGCTGGCCTGTTTAAAACAGTATGGACGTATACAGAACACAAATTTTTTCTTAGCCCCCGAATGTTGCTATATTCGACACAAAACTTACCAGCCATCACAATACACAAAAACACAAAAAAAAACCAAAGCAAGACAGTTAACTATGCAGAAAATTTTTTTTTTTGATTACAAAAAAACTTCACAGTTGCAATTATCCATTAGTGTTATGCCTTAATGGTAATCACACTGATCCGCTCCTGTACATCAACAAAAAATTTAACCGCAATTTATCTTGCATTACTTACATAGTCTTTTGCTACACTGTGTGATTTAGCAGACAGTGCGCGCAGCAGCTATGCAAGTAACTGTGAGAGAAGTTAGAATGGAGAGAGCGGGGAAGGCGGGGAGCACATTAGGAACTCGCTGTGTTGTTTTATTTTTAATTATATGGGTAGTGGGTACACAGTTGATATTTTTTTTCTATTGTTAGGTAGGTATTAATTTGAAGATTATTTTTGATTGCACTATTTTTTTTGGTTGGTATTTTTTTGATTGCACTCGCGGCACGTTAGTTATTGATATTTATTTTTTTTTAATTTAATTTTTTTTGTTGGGTAACTGCTATGGAACTGAGTTAATAAAAATAAAAGGGGTAAACAACACGGAGAAACAATGGACCACTATTCCACGCATGCGCTCACGACGAGGTGCAGTCGGTAACTGGAGAGGCCCGTTTTTTCATGGGCATTCAAATTAACAGGGATCGAAAAAGAGGTTTAATTTATTTGGATCAAGAGTTATGGTTAGGTTAGGTTAAAGTGGCTGTTGGTTGGGACGTCCAACACACTTAGACCAAAGTATGGACCGTTGTGATACCACATGGATCAGTTAATCAGCTTAACTCGTTGAACCAATTGGAGCTTCGAATGAAGCGTAGGAGACAAGTATTGTCTGAATTTTTTAGATCGCTGGTATCGTTAAAGTAGTAGTCTCCAAGGTGGATTCTACGTCTTTGTGATAAGGCAGGGTATGTGCACAGAAGATGAGAGATTGTCTCCTCTTCTTCGTCCATGCAACTCCTACATAAATCATTTGCAGGGGCTCCAAGTCAAATAGCATGCCTTCCTATTAAGCAGTGCCCAGTCAGGACACTTATAACGTAGCTAATGTGCAATATACTCAGAGAGATTAATTGCTTTGAGCGCCTGGCGCTAAGATTAGGCCAAATTAATTTAGTCGCTACACAGGTGGTGGTGTTATTCCACCTGAAGTTTGTTTTCTCTATGGTATCTTGCTTTAGCATGAGTTTACATGTAGCTAAGGGGATACCTATGCTAGCATTGTGAGCCAGCAGAGGTAAAGTTGTTCCGCTTTTTGCAAGTTCGTCAGCTTTGCAATTTCCTGGAATGTCTCTATTGCCTATTGTTATACTTCAATGAAATTCTTAATCGATTCCATATGTTTGATTGTAACATAACGAAAACACCTTTAGATGCTAACCAAAAGTTGACAAAGGAGATGTGCCCACAAAACGAAAAGGAGTGTGCTGAAATGAAAGATGTACCCTATCAAGAAGCTGTGGGAAGTCTTATGTTTGCAGCTCAAGTTTCACGTCTTGATATTAGTTTTGCTGTAAGTACAGTCAGTCGATACAACCAGAACCTGGGAAAAGCCCACTGGACAGCAGTAAAACACATATTTCGCTATCTAAAAGGAACAGCTAATATGAAACTAGTTTATACCGCTGGGGAAGGTCATGTTTCCGGATTTTGCGATGCCGATTGGGCTAGTGACACAGATATATACTTTCTTGCTTCATAATGGTGCAATCTCATGGAATTAGAAAAAAACAGCCAACAGTCGCCATCTCGACGACAGAAGCAGAATATATGGCACTAACTGCAGCGACTCAAGAAGCAACCTGGTTGATAGGTTTACAGAGAGAGCTAATTCCAAGTTCACCAGATTCAACTATCATTCGTTGTGATAACAAAAGTGCTATAAGCTTGGCTCTAACTAGTACATATCATGGAAGAACCAAACACATTGATGTTAAGCATCACTTTATACGAGAAAAAATTGACGAAGGAAAAATTATTTTGAAAAACGTCAGCACTGAAGAAATGACAGCTGATTTGTTGACTAAGGCTCTTCCTGGCCCGAAGCATATTACTTGTTCTTCTGCTCTTGGACTAAGCTTTGGTGTTATCTATTTCAGTGAGGGTGTTAAAATAAACCTGTTGTTTATTTTACTTTAGAATTAGATTTTCATCAACTTATCATTTTGTTTATTTGTTTGTTTTATTTTTCTCTATAAAAATAAATTTGTTATTCTTTGCTGATTCTTCAAACTGTTGAAGCGTATATTCTTTTATTTAAATATAAAGCAACTTTTAACAACCATCAAACTGAAGCTTCTGGGGGAACGGACGATGTCGATATACTTGTGATAGAGAAGAAGTCTCTTTCTGATGACATCATACCCGTTAATACTGCTGCCGCTGCCGCTGCCGCACCCGATGAAGTGAGTGATCCTACGACAAAAAAAAATGATGATAAATTGATAGATAATAATATGCAAAAAAAACATTTGTTGCCCAATGTTGCCAAGTCAGGTAAAAATGTAGATCAATGTATTCTAAGTAAAAATGTTATTAGGAGAATGAGGTGGTTTCATCTATCCAGCTTTAAGCCAAAAACAACACCTGATGATATAATCTCATATATTTCTTCGAAAACCAGTTTAGATACTTCGTTATTCCTTTGCTATAAATTGATTAAGCATAATTATAAAGAAGAGGAAGATATATCTAAACTGAAATACGTTAATTTTAAAGTGGGAACCCCTTTGGAATTTGCAAATATGATTTTTAATTCTGAGCTCTGACCAAATGGAGTAAAAATTCGTTCGTTTAGCTACAGAACCAGGAAGATACGTCAAAAAATGAAAATCCTACTGTAGTGATACTGGAAAACTGACCAACTTGATTAATTTTGCTGACGATGATGCTAATATCGCAAGTTATGTTGAAAATGATGAAATGGCTGTTGCTGGTGTCGCTGTTGATGAAATTGTTTTAATTGATGTTGCCATTGTTGATAATGTCGAGGTTAATGTTGTTTATGTTGCTGATTATGATGCTGAGTTGGATGTTGCTGCTGTTGCTGATTTTTCTGGTGTTGCGAAATTTGTAAATTTAAATAATGATGCTGTATATGATTTTTCTATATCAAATAATGTTGAATCGAATGATGTTGCTGTTGACGTTTGCATTGATGAAGTCATATTAAATAATGTTTCTAATATTGATATCGTTAATAATATCGAAGATCAAGTTGCTGTTGTTGCTGATGATGTTTCTGGTGTTGCTGATGTTCCTGATGTTGCTGTTGTTGCTGATGATGTTAATACCCGAAATAATAATTTCAATATTTACTACCAAAACGTAGGAGGAGTAAGAACTAAATTGAATAACTTATATTTTTACTTTGCATCTCAAGATTATGAAATTATTTTTTTAACTGAAACCTGGCTGAATGATAGTCACTTTACGAGTGAAATTTTTAATGCTAGACAATATAATGTATATCGCAAAGATCGTTGTGCGACGACAACAGGGTTTGATAGAGGTGGTGGGGTTTTAATTGCTATACAATCTAAATTTATTTCTTGCCAAATAGACTTGATATCTAGTCAATTGTCGCATAATTTTGATGTAGACCAATTAATTGTTAAAGTATCATTTGTTAAAAATGTTAATTTATATTTATGTGTGAGCTATATTCGGCCAGGTAGTTCTCTAGAACTTTATAACTTGCATCTAAATAATTGTAGGTCATTATTATGTAATTTGGGTCCTTCTGACCACGTTATTTGTTTGGGTGATTACAATATTGGAGATATTATTTGGAAGTTAGATACTGATGAAAATTGTTTAGTCCCATTTAATGTTTCGACTGATATTGAGATTTCAGTTATTGATTTATACAGTGAGTTTAACCTTACGCAATTAAATTATATCCAAAATATGCTTAATCGCATTCTTGATTTAGTTTTTGTTAATAGAGAACTTGAAGTATATTTAGATAGAATCAATTTTCCAGTTGTAAATAACACCACGCATCATGTATGTCTATCTATTAATTGTAAGTTATTGGCATATATCTCAAACTCTCATGACATTATTGAGTTCTATGATTTTAAACGCGGAAACTTTGATGCAATGAATATATTTCTTGGTTCCATTGATTGGGAGACTATCTTTTTGGATAAAGATTTAACTCAAGTGTTTGACATATTCAAATTGTATTTAAAACAAGCCTCTGATAGTTATATGCCAAGAAAAATTGTTAAAAAAAACTCCGACCCTCCTTGGTTTAACAAAATGCTATCAAATCTTAAAAATAGAAAAAATAAAGCCTTTAAGAATTATAAAAAGGATAGAACTATTTTGGTTAATCTTCATAAGTATTTAACCTTACAAAAAGAGTTTGATGTGCTTAGTAAGTTTTTATATAATAATTTTATCTTAAATGCTGAATCACAAATCAAGGTTGACTGTAAACATTTTTGGAAATTTATTAACACAAAGAAAAAATTAACTGGATTACCAAATTGCATGGAGTTTTGCGGCAGCACTTCCAGTGATTTGTCAACCATATGCAATCTTTTTGCTGATTATTTTGAGTCGGTATATTCTCTTACATCACCTAATGTACTTGCACAGTTTTCACCACCTAATGTTGTCGATGTCGGTAGCATCAATTTAAGCTTAATGAAAGTATCTGAAGCCCTAAGAGGTATTAATGAAAATAAAAGTGCTGGACCGGATGGTATTTCTCCTAAGATCATTAAAAAATGTGCAACATCTCTCGCGATACCCCTTTGCTTTATTTTTAATATTTCCCTGCGAACTGGTCAATTCATAGATGAATGGAAAACATCTTTCATCTCTCCAATTTTTAAAGCAGGATCGAGACAAAAAGTATGTAACCATAGACCAATTTGTAAGCTATCTGTAATTCCAAAAATATTTGAAAAGATTGTTTGTGATAAACTTTATTTTTTTTACCAAAAATGTAATTGCTGAATCTCAGCACGGCTTCGTGTCAGGCAGATCAACAACTTCTAATCTCACTGTTTTATGTAATTCCATAGTTAAAGGTTTTGATAAAGGTTTTCAGACAGACATAGTTTTCACAGATTTTGCTAAGGCCTTTGATAGGGTAAATCATGAAATTCTTGTTCATAAACTTTCTTTGCTGGGATTCCATTCTCATTTTTTAAAATGGATAAGCTCTTATTTGAGCAACCGGACCCAATTCGTCAAAATAGATAAATTCAAATCTAAAGCTATCAAAGTAACATCAGGTGTTCCACAGGGGAGTCATATTGGACCTTTGTTTTTTATACTTTTTATAAATGATATTCCTGATACTTTTAAATTTTCTAATTATTTATTGTATGCTGATGATGTTAAAATTTTTAAAACCATTAAATCTGTTGATGATTGTCTATTATTGCAAGAGGATCTAAATGAATTGGCATTGTGGTGAAATAGAAATTTACTCTTTCTGAATGTCTCTAAGTGTCAAAGTTTTACGTGTTTTAGGAGAAAATCGTACATTTTGTTTGATTACTCAATTAATGACATTGTTTTGGAAAAAGTTACTCAAAAAAAAAGATTTAGGAGTCATATTAGATCATAAACTTTCTTTTAATTTCCACATTGATTTTGTTGTAAATAAAGCTTATAAGATGCTCGGCTTTGTACGAAGGAACACAAAGGAATTTACTGATCCTTACGCGCTCAAATGTCTTTACTCAGCCTTTGTCAGATCAAATCTGGAGTATTGTAGTGTTGTTTGGAATCCGTACTATAACACTCATTCCTTAAGAATAGAAAGATTGCAGAAATCCTTCACTAGATATGCTTTTAATAAGCTTAATTGGAGTATTGATAGACCTCCATATCCTGTAAGGTGTCAGCTCTTTGGTATGCAAACGCTTGAGTTAAGAAGGAGATATTTTTCAGTAATGATGGTAAAAGATATCTTAAGTAACCATATAAATTGTTCTTATTTGCTTGAATGTATTAATTTGTATTTTCCTTGCAGAAGTCTCCGTATGGTTTTCTACCTACGTGATGAATTTTTTAGAAGCAACTACAGTAGGAATGAACCCATATCTCGTTGCATCAAAGTGACAAATAGTGTTTTACACTCCATTGATATATTTCAACTCTGTTCAAGAGATAGTTTAAAAGATATGTCATGCTTGTTTTGCTATCTAATCAATACATAGTTATTTAATTTCATATTTATTTATTTATTTACTAACGCCGATTGTACATATTTATACATATTTATTATATTTATTTTTATTAATACTATTATTTTATTATTATATTTATTATATAAGTAGTAATCTATAAGAGATTGTAAAACTCTGCTTGATGAAATAAACTAAACTAAACTCGTCAGGTGTTGAAACCCGAACCTATGAGTTGACAGATATGATAAATGATGGTTCATCTTTGACTAATTTTTGCTTCTTGCCTGTTAATGACTACGATGTTCTGGATAGTGTTCTAGGTGTTAAATCTAACTCTATTGGAACTGATGGCATCCATCCGGTTTTTCTTAAAGCCATTCTTCCGTATATAGTCAAATAAATAACCTACATTTTTAATAGTATACTTATGACTAGTACTTTCCCTTCTATTTGGAAGCAGGCGAAGATAATACCAACTCCCAAAAATCGTGATGGAGATGATTATCGACCTATAGCTATATTACCTTTTCTTTCGAAGGTTTTGGAGAAGCTGATAAATAACCAAATAAGAATTTTTCTCACGAGTAATAAATTGATGTGTATCAATCAATCAGGCTTTCGCCCTAAGTACAGCTGTACTACAGCTTTAATAGACGTCGTTGAAAATATCAGAATTGAATTAGATAATGATAAAGTGACTATATTAACGCTTCTTGACTTTTCAAAGGCATTTGATACCGTCAACCATTTTATACTTTGTGAAAAACTTAAAGGTCAATTTCATTTCTCTTTTGCATCTGTTAAGCTTATTCTCTCCTACTTAACCGGTAGATCTCAGGCAGTTTTTGCTAACAATGTTATGTCTACTTTCCTTCATCTGCAGAGAGGTGTCCCTCAGGGCTCTATTTTGGGCCCTTTACTGTTCTCGATGTATATCAATGATCTTCAGTCATGTCCACTGAACTCTTCTGTGCACATGTATGCAGACGACGTTCAATTATATAACAGTTTTCAACTAGGCATGCTTGAGAATGGTGTGTATGAAGTCAACGAGGCTTTCAATATAATTGTTATGTGGTCCCGCAAAAACGATCTTTGTTTAAATCCGAAAAAACTAAATGCTTAGTCATCTCTAGAACTATAACGGATACCTCATATTTTCCAGAGATATATTTAAACAACTGTGCTATCGAGTTCGTCGATTCTGCCAAAAATCTTGGGCTTACATTTAATAAAACACTAAGTTGGAACACTCATATTAATCTAACGCTAGGTAAGGTATATGGAGGTCTTCGACTGCTCTGGGCGTCTCGTCACATAACGCCTTTGAAAACGCTTAATATTGGCCAAAACGTTATTAGTACCCCTTATGCTTTTCTGTTGCGAGGTGTTTAGTAATTGTGACTTCGAACACAAGCAAAAACTCAAAGTTGCATTCAACAGTATCACGCATATCACCACATCTCAAGTTTTTCTAAGTCAATCTATGGCATTTCACTCGATAATCTCTTTAAAGTAAGAACTTTAACCATGCTTCACAATATCATACAATCACATCAACCTGAATATAATAAAATACACTTTACTCGTTCTGTAAGATCATGCGACCTTATCCCAGTACGTTACTCATTCCTTCCATCTGAGCGCCAGTTTTATGTGCATTCTATTCGTTTGTGGAACTCCTTTCCTCGCTCTGTTAAAATTATAAGCAGCCCGACCATTTTTGGAAAAATGCTAAGAGAATTCTTCTCCTAGCTCTGTGCTTATTTGATGATGTTGATGATGATGATGATCAGGGCCGGACAAAGCATATGTGCAAGATGTGCAAATGCACAGGGCGCAGAATTCTGGGGGCGCATTACCAGGAGCAAGAAAATGTAATCTGATCTTACGCAAACAAATATGTACTACTATTTGCCTTTTTTTTAACTACAAACATTCTTAAAAGAATCTCAAAAAAACATCCATCACAACTGTCCTAAATTATCTCTTGCGCACTAACTAACATCACTTTCATTGTTGCATTCAATGAAAATTTAACTCAAGATATCGCAGAACTAAAAATCCTACCTACCTCATTTCCAAATATTTCAACCTGTTCGTACAAGAGAAAAAAAGAAAAAATCTCAACACAAAAAAGTTCCATGCAAGAGAAAAAAAGAAAAAATCTCAACACAAAAAATTTCCATGCCACCTCATATGTGCAAGATTTATTTCATGCACACCGAGTCCCAAAATTAACATAGAGTATGACGAAGCAAAATACTTATTCATATTGAATCGTATGGGCTAGAACGTGCAGGTTTTGTATCACGCACCGTACCTGAATGTGAGTTCTCATCTACAAAAAAAAACAACAACAAAAATATATGGAGTATCTTTGATTTATAGTAGAAGGTAGCACAGCAAACCTACCTGCTGTCTTTTTTCGGAGACAATGTTGACAACAATATTTTTCAAAAGATAAAAGTAGTTTAAAGCCAATATCTCTAAGTTTTGAAAAGATATTTGAGCCGAAAATCAATTTTTACTAACTTTTATTAATTTTTTGTTTAGGTTTTTATTTTTTTGTAAAAAAAACTGTCAATTCGATTTTTCTCAAAATTTTTCCGAATGTTGAAAACAATATTTCTTATAAGTTAAAATTAGTTGCAAGCCATAATCTCAAATTTTTGAAAAGATATTTGAGTCGAAAATCAATTTTTACCAACTTTTGTTAAATTTTCTTTTAAGTTTTTATTTTTTGTAAGAAAAAAACTGTCAATTCTATTTTTTTTTCAAAATTTTACTCAATGTTATATTTTTTAAAAGATGAAAGTAGTTTAAAGCCAATATATAAGCACAATATTCACAGAACACGTGTTACTTCCAACTAAACTAGCCGAGAAATTCCATTGTACATAGCAGCTGTCGCTCCGCTCTCCCCTCCACGTTTTTCTACCTGTTCGAGATCCTTACTGCTATTTTAATACACAGGTATCTTTGAAAAATGTTCCTATATGTCTATTCAGGTAAGATTTAACATATAAATAAAAAAAATTACTGTTTAAAGTGAAAATATATGGTCAAACATTAATTTTTTATAATAATTTGTTTAAACAATGAAAAAATGGAGTGCACAAAAAAATTTTGGGTAAACATTGCAATTTATAGTTTAAAAAACAATATCCCACATCGATCATATTAATTCATTCACTATAACTCTAATCCGAAGTTTTACGGTTTTGAATGCTCCAGGCACTCCACTACTAATTGTTTTGCTGATGACCGTACCCTCCTTTCCATATTCGGTTTTAAATTCTCGTCCTTGTTCTTCGGATATGGACTACGGCAGCGTATGATAAGCTCATTAAATTCCGATCTTAACAGCATTGTCCAAAGGGGAACTAAAAACCGTGTAGAATTTAATGCTTCGAAAACCCAATGCTGTCTATTGTCACAAAAGCGTGTTAAAATAAACCTGTTGTTTATTTTACTTTAGAATTAGATTTTCATCAACTTATCATTTTGTTTATTTGTTTGTTTTATTTTTCTCTATAAAAATAAATTTGTTATTCTTTGCTGATTCTTCAAACTGTTGAAGCGTATATTCTTTTATTTAAATATAAAGCAACTTTTAACAGGTTATGTGCCCAGTCCATGCTTAGTATAGTTAATTAAATAAAGGAAATTGAAGACCCATTGAAATTTTATTGGAAGAAGCTGAATATTTTCGCAAGATTTTTCGTGATGTCACAGAACGTATTGCCCTCTATCGAAAAACTTAAAGGTCGAGAAAATTGGGATTCCTGGAAGTTTGCGGTTAAGACATACCTCGAACTGGAAGATCTTTGGGACTGCGTCGAATATAATGATGGTACAACACCGGATTCGAAGAAAGTGACGAAAGCTAGAGCGAAAATAATTCTGCTGATCGAGCCAATAAACTTCGTTCATTTTCAGTCTGCGAAGACTGCGAAAGAAGCATGGAACAATCTGGAACGAGCTTTTGAGGATTCAGGACTGACGCGCAGAGTTGGACTTTTGCTGACTTTAATCACTACACGATTGGATGATAGTGATTCTGTGGAGTCATACGTAACCAAAATCGTAAGTACTGCCCACAAATTGAGATCAGTGGCCATGGAGGTGAGTGACGAATGGGTTGGTACTTTGCTACTTGCTGGATTATCTGACGACTATCGCCCGATGATAATGGGCCTTGAGAGTTCAGGTACTCCCATAACCGCAGATGCTATCAAGACGAAACTTTTTCAAGATGTTAAAGCTAGTGAGTCCGAATCTACAGTGTTCTTTGGCAAACGAAAGCCAACGAAAAAGTCACGTGGACCAAGGTGCTACGAATGTCGAGATTTTGGCCATATTTCTCGGAACTGCCCAACGAAAAATAAAATCAACAGTGATTCTAAACCAAAATCACATTCGAAGACGCATAGTTTGTGTTCTGCTTTTACGTCTAACACAGGAAACAATGATTGGTTTATTGATTCAGGGGCATCGGCTCACATGTCTATGAAGCGTGACTGTCTCACAGATTTCGCAGAACCAGATAAGGGAGAGATAATATGTGCCAACAACTCTCGCCTGTCTGTTAAAGGGATAGGAAATTTGAACCTACGAGTTGCTGTTCAGAAGAATATCCGAGATGTTTCTGTGAAGGACGTTTTGTACATTCCCAACTTGTGCGTAAATTTACTGTCTGTAAGCCAGATGTTTAAAAAAGGAAACTCCGTTGTCTTCGATTCAAAAGGCTGCACAATTTTCAGTAGCGATAAACAGCTAGTTGCCACCGCTTCGCATGTGGGTGATATGTTTAAGTTGAATGGATCGAATATTAACGTGAGTATGATGGCAAATGGTAACGTCAAAGAAGCAAAAGTAGAGGATAGTGAGTTGTGGCATCGTCGCATGGGCCACCTTAACTTCGATAGTTTGCTAAAGTTGAAGAATTGTGTCTCTGGGGTTAACTTTAACAAAGTCAACAAGAAAAACTGTGAAGTATGTGTGAAGGGCAAGCAAACTCGAATGCCTTTCAACGAAAAGGGGACTCGCGCGACAAAAATTTTGGAATTAATCCATTCTGACCTTTGCGGTCCTATTGATGTTGCTTCTCGTGGTGGTGCACGTTATATCATGGTACTAGTCGATGATGTTAGTAGAAAAATCTTTGTTTATTTTTTGAAAGCAAAGTCTGAAGCTTTTCAAAGATTTGTCGAATTCAAAACTTTTGTTGAAAGACAGAGTAACAAGAAAATCAAGATTTTACGCACCGATAACGGCACTGAGTTTTGCAACCGTTCATTTAGAAAGCTGATGAAAGAAAATGGAATTCAACACCAGACCACAACACCGTATACGCCAGAGCAGAACGGTTTAGCAGAGAGAACCAATTGATCGATTATCGAGAAGGCACGCAGCATGTTATTTGACGTTGGACTTGACGTTAAGTTTTAGGCTGAGGTAGTCTCTACTGCTGTTTTCATCATCAACAGATCTCCTAGCAAATCAACAACTGGTGTTACACCTGAGGAGACCTTTTCTGGACGAGTTCCAAATCTCAGTCATGTTCGAGTGTTTGGGTGTAACGCAATGGTACATGTGCCGAAACATTGCCGGAAGAAGTTTGACTCAAAGTCAGAATGCTGCATTTTTCTCGGTTACTCTGAAAATACGAAAGGTTATCGATTATACCAGGCCGAAAAAGATAAAATCATAACCAGTCGAGATGTTGTGTTTTTCGAGAATTGTCAACTAGATAAAAGTAAGCTATTAGACGCAAAAAATGCTAAATATTTTTATATATTCTCAGATGAGTCGAATTCAGTGGGGGATGTTGGTGTCAGTGAAGATGATAGCACCATTAAAGAATCACACGACAACACTGAAACGTTTAACTCAGAAGAGGAAGAAGTTGACGAAAACCGAGTGATATGAGTTGCTCGCCAGCACAAACAGTTAATGAATTCTCTGAACCACGACGCAGTCAACGTGCGTCAAAACCTGTCCGAATGGATGATTATGTTTGTCAAGCAAAATCCGTTGAGCTTTACGATCCATTAACAGTTGATGAGGCATTAAACAGAAGCGATTCGAAGTTATGGGAAGATGCAATGAAGGAAGAGTACAACTCTTTAATTGAAAATGAAACTTGGGTGTTGACCAATATTCCTTCTAATAAGAGACCAATAGATTGTAAGTGGATCTTTAAAACGAAGAAAGATGCAAAAGGTAATATATATCGCTACAAAGTCCGTTTAGTTATTAAAGGGTGTGCGCAAAAAAAGGGGATCGATTACGAAGAAACTTACTCCCCGGTAGTTCGATATACCTCTATTCGATTCTTACTAGCAACGGCTGCCAAGTACAACCTCGATATCGATCAAATGGACCCAGTGAGCGCGTTCTTACAAGGCGATCTGAACGAAGAGATTTTTATGGTACAGCCAGAAGGCTTTAATGACAAAAGCCTAAGAGCATGTAAATTGAAAAAATCCCTTTATGGTCTGAAGCAAGCTAGCCGTGTTTGGAACCAAAAATTAGATGCGGCATTACAGAGTTTTGGCCTTACAAGATCTAAAGTCGATCCCTGTATTTATTACAGATTGTCTAAGGAGAAAATGTTGTATGTAGCAGTTTATGTAGATGATCTTCTCATATTTACTAACGATAAATACCAGAAGTTGGAATTGAAAAACAACTTGCAAAACGCTTTCAAAATGAAAGACATAGGAGAGGCCCGTTTTTTCATGGGCATTCAAATTAACAGGGATCGAAAAAGAGGTTTAATTTATTTGGATCAAGAGTTATGGTTAGGTTAGGTTAAAGTGGCTGTTGGTTGGGACGTCCAACACACTTAGACCAAAGTATGGACCGTTGTGATACCACATGGATCAGTTAATCAGCTTAACTCGTTGAACCAATTGGAGCTTCGAATGAAGCGTAGGAGACAAGTATTGTCTGAATTTTTTAGATCGCTGGTATCGTTAAAGTAGTAGTCTCCAAGGTGGATTCTACGTCTTTGTGATAAGGCAGGGTATGTGCACAGAAGATGAGAGATTGTCTCCTCTTCTTCTTCGTCAATGCAACTCCTACAAAAATCATTTGCAGGGGCTCCAAGTCAAATAGCATGCCTTCCTATTAAGCAGTGCCCAGTCAGGACACTTATAACGTAGCTAATGTGCAATCTACTCAGAGAGATTAATTGCTTTGAGCGCCTGGCGCTAAGATTAGGCCAAATTAATTTAGTCGCTACACAGGTGGTGGTGTTATTCCACCTGAAGTTTGTTTTCTCTATGGTATCTTGCTTTAGCATGAGTTTACATGTAGCTAAGGGGATACCTATGCTAGCATTGTGAGCCAGCAGAGGTAAAGTTGTTCCGCTTTTTGCAAGTTCGTCAGCTTTGCAATTTCCTGGAATGTCTATGGCCTATGGTTATACTTCAATGAAATTCTTAATCGATTCCATATGTTTGATTGTAACATAACGAAAACACCTTTAGATGCTAACCAAAAGTTGACAAAGGAGATGTGCCCACAAAACGAAAAGGAGTGTGCTGAAATGAAAGATGTACCCTATCAAGAAGCTGTGGGAAGTCTTATATTTGCAGCTCAAGTTTCACGTCTTGATATTAGTTTTGCTGTAAGTACAGTCAGTCGATACAACCAGAACCTGGGAAAAGCCCACTGGACAGCAGTAAAACACATATTTCGCTATCTAAAAGGAACAGCTAATATGAAACTAGTTTATACCGCTGGGGAAGGTCATGTTTCCGGATTTTGCGATGCCGATTGGGCTAGTGACACAGATATATACTTTCTTGCTTCATAATGGTGCAATCTCATGGAATTAGAAAAAAACAGCCAACAGTCGCCATCTCGACGACAGAAGCAGAATATATGGCACTAACTGCAGCGACTCAAGAAGCAACCTGGTTGATAGGTTTACAGAGAGAGCTAATTCCAAATTCACCAGATTCAACTATCATTCGTTGTGATAACAAAAGTGCTATAAGCTTGGCTCTAACTAGTACATATCATGGAAGAACCAAACGCATTGATGTTAAGCATCACTTTATACGAGAAAAAATTGACGAAGGAAAAATTATTTTGAAAAACGTCAGCACTGAAGAAATGACAGCTGATTTGTTGACTAAGGCTCTTCCTGGCCCGAAGCATATTACTTGTTCTTCTGCTCTTGGACTAAGCTTTGGTGTTATCTATTTCAGTGAGGGTGTTAAAATAAACCTGTTGTTTATTTTACTTTAGAATTAGATTTTCATCAACTTATCATTTTGTTTATTTGTTTGTTTTATTTTTCTCTATAAAAATAAATTTGTTATTCTTTGCTGATTCTTCAAACTGTTGAAGCGTATATTCTTTTATTTAAATATAAAGCAACTTTTAACAAAGCGTAACCTTCCCCCAATGTCACTATCCATGGGCAGTACTTGCATTAAGGAGACAGAACAGCTTCAGTTCTAGGTATGTGCATCAAAAACCACTTGTTGTGGAGTGATCACATATTTAACGTCGCCAAAAATGCTGTTAAGTGTTTGTTTTCTCCGACTATGTTGTTTACCTCTTCTGATCTGGCTTCAATCTACAAAGCTTTTATTCGTCCAAAACTCGAGTATAATTCTCATATTTGGGCTGGTACTTAGGTGTTTTTCATATAATTGAAAAGAGAGCTCTTACCGAGACATTTGCATCTCTTGAACACCGCCGTAAAGTCTCATGTATATCATTTTACCAATAATGTTCTAGTGAAATAGCCAGCTGTATTCCTTCCCTCAAACAATGCAACCGTAATAACCGTACTTCTAGGAATGCTCATCAGTTTACCCTTTAGCCCAACTTCGGAACGCTATACCAGACTTAATATTTCCCACTCATTACAAAGTGCATCGGTATCTCCTTTCTAATCCTTACCTGCCTTTCTAATTGCTCTCTTGTGTAATTATTTAATTTATATAAATTACAAGTTATTTTCTGAAGAAAAACAACGTAAAACTTCTTTTTTCAAAGTAAGCTACAAATACTTTTTTTTATCTATAATTAAGTTCCGAGTAATTCAATTGTTGCGCTACTGAATTTATACATATGAAAAACAACCGTAACAAGCGAAATATTACCCAAATATCACCCGAACCAAATACCCACCAAAAAAAACTTCGGTAGCTGAGTGAAATCACGATGGAAGTTGGAAAATTATCTATCGAAGAATTGAAAATAATTCTCAATGGCATCTTTTCGGAAAAGCTTAAGGATCTCGCTACAAAGGAAGATATAAAAAAGCTATACACTGAAATAGACTCTTTGCGGGCTGTCAACACTCAACTTAAGCAAAAGATTAATTTGATGTCCGAAAGATGTGACCTCCTGGAAAATCAACTTGAATTCATATCACGTAAACATAACGAAGGTTCTATCGTAGTTCACCTCCCTTTAAACGCAGAAACCAATGCAACTCAATTTGCAATACAGACTTGCAAGGGGCTTCTTAAGCTAAACGAAGGTGATCTTTTTGATGTAAAAAAATCCCGAGAAATACGCAACAACAATGCACAACGCGGAACTGTCATAATGGAACTTATTTCAACTGAAATTGTAGACAAAATTATATCCAAGGCTCATCAGCTTAAAAATTCCGGGATTAGATTAGCATTTTTCGCGAACAGTCGCTTTTACATCGGAAAAAGAGACAAACTCTTATGGATTACAAACGTAAACTAATGGATATTAACCAAAATGCAAAAATTATGGTCAAAGGCGATAAATTGCAAATTAATAACACTCATACTTTTGTTTACAATTATTCACGAGGTCTTCTTGTCAGAACTAAACCCGAATTGACGTTTATCAAACAGATGTTCGGTGACAGATGGTCAGAATTTTTCGACTGCTGCGAGGGAGCTTCATTTTCCTCTGAATCATCGCCATCTTTCTCTCAACCGACGCAAGCGCCACCTATGCGTCAACCCAGGCAACCACCTAGGGGAAATTCACATTAGGAAGCATCTGTCGTCTGCCATAGTATAAGTAATTATCAAAGTCTAAAAATTTGCTCTTACAACATTACAGGTCTTAAAAGTAAACTTTTACAGCCTGACTTTTTTAACTTTATTAATAATTTCGATATAATTATTCTTTTAGAAACTTTTTTAGAAGAACAAAATGAAAATAATTATCTTAAGTATTTTAAAAATTTTTATACAATGTGTGAACATGCAACTAGATCTAATTTACACGGCAGGGCTAGTGGTGGAATTTTATGTGGGGTAAAAAAAACTTTAGGTTTTGTCAAACTTTGTTTTATGCATAACAGACTTATATTTAAAATTTTAAACAACAGTATAAATTATTTCATTATTCCAGTATATCTAAACTGTAATAACTGGCAGAATGATTTTGAAAGTTTAGTTGATTTTGTTAATTATGGTGGCCTGGAAAACTTAATGATTATTGGCGATTTAAATGCCCGAATTGGTTGTTATCAAAATTCTTCTGTAAATAACAGGCATTTGAGTGAGACAGCGATTTTATTTAATGAAATAGGAACTCCAAAGATCATATATTTAATCGCAATGGTAAACTTCTAACAGATTTTTTTGAAAACTTTGGATTGTCTGTGTTGAATGGAATATCTAGAAGTGATACGTCTGGCGAATTCACCTTTATCAGTGGTCAAGGACAATCCGTGATTGACATCGGAGCAATAGCGGGAGATTGGCGGAATACAATTACAGATTTCAAAGTGGAATTAGCGAATTTTTCAGCACACTTGCCTATAGTAATTGAATCTCAGTTCATCAATAATGTTTCACAAAGTAACTTAAACAAATTTTTGAAATTGAATTGGAATGAGAAAAATGCTCAACTCTATAAATCTCGTTTAAATAGACAGTGTAACTCTCTTCCTACTCATCCTTTAGGCAGATTAGAGCATTATGATGAGCATTTAATACGAATTATTAAAGCGTCAGCTCCGTCACCTAACAACAACCCCAACTCACATTTTAATCTTAGAAACGTATGGTTCGATAGCGATTGCAAAAGATTACGTAAATTATCTTTTGTGTATCTTAAATTGTTTAGATCCACAAACGCTTTAATTTTCAAAAATATTTACCTTCATGTCAACAAGGAATACAAACAACTATGTACAACGAAAAAAACGGATTACCTTAACAACCTAGCAAAAAAACTCACTAACTGCAAGAATTCAAAGGAATTTTGGAGTAATGTTCGAGAATTGGGTGGACGTAATAGAAATATGGTGAATACTCTCGGAGCTGAGACACTTGCTGCTCATTTTAAAACACTTTTGTCGGTCGATGAGAATCAACATTATTTCTCCTACGCACTTCCCAACTTCACAATCAGTGAATTAGATAGTCCAATATCTTGGAGTGATCTGGAAACAAGTTTGAGTAAGTCGAAGAATAACAAATTCCTGTCGAGTTTTACAAAAACAGCACTGATCAATTTAAAAACTATCTTGTGGAGTACTTTAACAGGTTATATAATGATGCTTATGTGCCAAAAAACTTTAATAAAGCAGTTATTTCTGCCATTTTCAAGAAAGGAGATTCAAATCTTGCGGAAAACTACAGAGGAATTTCTATTCTTAACACTATGAGGAAGATTCTGACTTCAATTCTGTACGAAAGGCTCACTAAGTGGATCGAGAACACTAATCGTCTAAGCAAGTTTCAAGATGGTTTTCGGTCGGGCTTTTTAACGATGGATCACATTTTTGCACTTACCAGTATTGCCAGGAAGTCTATTGAAAAGAAAAAGAAATTGTATGCTTGTTTTGTAGATTTCAAAGCAGCATTTGATAAGGTCAATTTGATGTATAAGCTCTCATTACTAGGGATCTCCCGAAAATTCCTGATGATGTATTCTAAATTTTTGGAGTCATCAAGCGCCTCTGTATGGGATGGATCAGAGTTTTCGGATTGGTTTGAAACAACACCGGGTGTTCCACAAGGCTGCATTTTGAGCCCAATAATGTTTGCTTTGTTTATCGACGATATCTGTGATGAACTTCCAGGAGGAATACTCTTCGCCGATATCCAAGTGAAAGTTTTACTATACGCGGACGATTTAGTTGTTCTAACTGAAAATCCTTTCACTCTGCAGCTCCAAATAAACAGATTGAACTCCTTCTGCTTGCATGTTAACACAAACAAAACGAAAATAATGATTTTTGAAGCGCGTCAAAAAAGAAGGCTGCCGGAAGAGAATTGGTCACTCAATAATGAACGTATTGAAGTAGTACAAGAGTTTAAATATCTTGGAGTTTTGCTTTCGCATAATTTAAATTTTTCTAAGCATGTCAAACAAAAAAGCAAAGAGGCTAAAATTGCGTTGAGTTTATTATGGCCAAAGTTTTTTGCCAATCCAAAAATCGATCTTGTGTCAAAATATCGGGTCTTTCAAGCAACTGTCAACACTTGTATGTGCTACGGTGCTCAAGTTTTTGGATACTTGGCTCTCCAGCCAAGTATCCAAAAGTTAAAAATGAACTCGGATTATTTAATAAGAGTGATGAAGAGGGATGAAAGAAGTCTTCATAAAACCATCTTGCTAAGACTACTGCAATCTAATGCCACCCCTTTCAAAGAATGGAGTCAGCTAGCTATCTCACATGAAGCTTACTTAACTTTATTGGAGTCAAATGTAGATGAATGGAGCTCTATGTTTGCAAATGTTACTGCTAAAATTGATGAAAGAAATTACAATTAGCATCTCTCTAAAGCATCGTCAACATCCTCCAGAAACACCTATAGGAACCTCAATCACCAATTACCATCAGAAGCTAACTATTTCAATAATGAATTATCGACCGGAGCTATAAGTTATATCTTTAGAGCACGAGTTGAAATTTTAAATCTTAACTACGTGCCTCATCGAGCTGATCTTCCACAAATTTGTAATTTATGTAACAGAAGAGAAATTGAAGATATATGTACATCATTTTATTGCGGTATGCCCGATATTACAGGAAATTCGTCGATTACATTTAAATGAAAGCCATCTCACTGTAAACAGACTTCATGAGATATTAAATGGTTCGCTAGGATGGTCCACCCTATATAATTTCTGTAAGCACGCCCTAAATTTTCGAAATAGTTTCCCAACGTAAAGTCTAATCATTTGGCCAGTTACCATTATTTAAAACTTTTTAATTTTGTGTTTCAAATCACTTTAAAATTGATCTTTTTTATGTTTCTAATCATATTAAAATTGATATATCAGGCTACCATTATTTAAAATATTTTAATTTTGTGTTTCAAATCACTTTAAAATTGTAAACTTTTTATGTTTCAAATCATATTAAAATTGATATTTTTTTTGTGTTTCAAATCATATCAAAATTGTTAATGATTGCTTATCAAGTTTTTTTTCTATTGCTTACCTAATTTATTTTAGTATACGAATCCAACCAAATTGTTGTATTATTTTTATTGTTTTTTTTTTAACTTTTAACATTTTTTAAATTATGAATTAATTATTTAGTTCAATTATTTTACTTTTATTATTTTTCTTTTATTATGAAATGTCAAATCAGGCAGACGGCAGAATTGCCAAGTCCTTATTCTTAAGTAAGAATTATTGTTAAACTTTAATAAGAAAAAATAAAGAATTTATCTAATCTAATCTAATTGCTCTCACTGCGTTTAATCATTGTAAGGGTAATCATAACCCATTTAGTGCGCGCTCAGTAAAAAAAAATCTCACTTAAAATAATAAAATAATTTGTTTTTTACATATAACATCATCATCATCATACAAAATAGACAACATAGTATTGTTAATAAATATTAATTCTAATACCTTGACAATTGTAATTATATATAACTGTATTATTTTTTTAACGTACAAAGAATTTTGGGAGCATTAGAAAATTTTATGAAATTTGTTTTTATAAAAAAAACTAAATTAGCAATATTTCCGCTCTTAACTATTGCTCTAATTAATCAACGCAGAAAGTTTTGATCCTATATCTATATATTTGAGATCACTTACCAAACACTCAAAAGTACCACTAAAACTTTGTTTTTATTTTTGCTTTGATTCGCCCTTCACTGATTGATATTGACATTCCCAATAAGAAGAACGTATAGAAAAACTCAACTGATGTGGTTATTTTATCATTTTCGAAGATTTGTATCGTTTTTGGTCAAATTGACAATAATTTCAGATTTGAGTTTTTACTGTCCCTGCAACTGTCCCCTAATTTTTTACCTGGGTCATTCTCTGGATCTTCCTACTCATCCTTTAGGCAGATTAGAGCATTATGATGAGCATTTAATACGAATTATTAAAGCGTCAGCTCCGTCACCTAACAACAACCCCAACTCACATTTTAATCTTAGAAACGTATGGTTCGATAGCGATTGCAAAAGATTACGTAAATTATCTTTTGTGTATCTTAAATTGTTTAGATCCACAAACGCTTTAATTTTCAAAAATATTAACCTTCATGTCAACAAGGAATACAAACAACTATGTACAACGAAAAAAACGGATTACCTTAAAAACCTAGCAAAAAAACTCACTAACTGCAAGAATTCAAAGGAATTTTGGAGTAATGTTCGAGAATTGGGTGGACGTAATAGAAATATGTTGAATACTCTCGGAGCTGAGACACTTGCTGCTCATTTTAAAACACTTTTGTCGGTCGATGAGAATCAACATTATTTCTCCTACGCACTTCCCAACTTCACAATCAGTGAATTAGATAGTCCAATATCTTGGAGTGATCTGGAAACAAGTTTGAGTAAGTCGAAGAATAACAAATTCCTGTCGAGTTTTACAAAAACAGCACTGATCAATTTAAAAACTATCTTGTGGAGTACTTTAACAGGTTATATAATGATGCTTATGTGCCAAAAAACTTTAATAAAGCAGTTATTTCTGCCATTTTCAAGAAAGGAGATTCAAATCTTGCGGAAAACTACAGAGGAATTTCTATTCTTAACACTATGAGGAAGATTCTGACTTCAATTCTGTACGAAAGGCTCACTAAGTGGATCGAGAACACTAATCGTCTAAGCAAGTTTCAAGATGGTTTTCGGTCGGGCTTTTTAACGATGGATCACATTTTTGCACTTACCAGTATTGCCAGGAAGTCTATTGAAAAGAAAAAGAAATTGTATGCTTGTTTTGTAGATTTCAAAGCAGCATTTGATAAGGTCAATTTGATGTATAAGCTCTCATTACTAGGGATCTCCCGAAAATTCCTGATGATGTATTCTAAATTTTTGGAGTCATCAAGCGCCTCTGTATGGGATGGATCAGAGTTTTCGGATTGGTTTGAAACAACACCGGGTGTTCCACAAGGCTGCATTTTGAGCCCGATAATGTTTGCTTTGTTTATCGACGATATCTGTGATGAACTTCCAGGAGGAATACTCTTCGCCGATATCCAAGTGAAAGTTTTACTATACGCGGACGATTTAGTTGTTCTAACTGAAAATCCTTTCACTCTGCAGCTCCAAATAAACAGATTGAACTCCTTCTGCTTGCATGTTAACACAAACAAAACGAAAATAATGATTTTTGAAGCGCGTCAAAAAAGAAGGCTGCCGGAAGAGAATTGGTCACTCAATAATGAACGTATTGAAGTAGTACAAGAGTTTAAATATCTTGGAGTTTTGCTTACGCATAATTTAAATTTTTCTAAGCATGTCAAACAAAAAAGCAAAGAGGCTAAAATTGCGTTGAGTTTATTATGGCCAAAGTTTTTTGCCAATCCAAAAATCGATCTTGTGTCAAAATATCGGGTCTTTCAAGCAACTGTCAACACTTGTATGTGCTACGGTGCTCAAGTTTTTGGATACTTGGCTCTCGAGCCAAGTATCCAAAAGTTAAAAATGAACTCGGATTATTTAATAAGAGTGATGAAGAGGGATGAAAGAAGTCTTCATAAAACCATCTTGCTAAGACTACTGCAATCTAATGCCACCCCTTTCAAAGAATGGAGTCAGCTAGCTATCTCACATGAAGCTTACTTAACTTTATTGGAGTCAAATGTAGATGAATGGAGCTCTATGTTTGCAAATGTTACTGCTAAAATTGATGAAAGAAATTACAATTAGCATCTCTCTAAAGCATCGTCAACATCCTCCAGAAACACCTATAGGAACCTCAATCACCAATTACCATCAGAAGCTAACTATTTCAATAATGAATTATCGACCGGAGCTATAAGTTATATCTTTAGAGCACGAGTTGAAATTTTAAATCTTAACTACGTGCCTCATCGAGCTGATCTTCCACAAATTTGTAATTTATGTAACAGAAGAGAAATTGAAGATATATGTACATCATTTTATTGCGGTATGCCCGATATTACAGGAAATTCGTCGATTACATTTAAATGAAAGCCATCTCACTGTAAACAGACTTCATGAGATATTAAATGGTTCGCTAGGATGGTCCACCCTATATAATTTCTGTAAGCACGCCCTAAATTTTCGAAATAGTTTCCCAACGTAAAGTCTAATCATTTGGCCAGTTACCATTATTTAAAACTTTTTAATTTTGTGTTTCAAATCACTTTAAAATTGATCTTTTTTATGTTTCTAATCATATTAAAATTGATATATCAGGCTACCATTATTTAAAATATTTTAATTTTGTGTTTCAAATCACTTTAAAATTGTAAACTTTTTATGTTTCAAATCATATTAAAATTGATATTTTTTTTGTGTTTCAAATCATATCAAAATTGTTAATGATTGCTTATCAAGTTTTTTTTCTATTGCTTACCTAATTTATTTTAGTATACGAATCCAACCAAATTGTTGTATTATTTTTATTGTTTTTTTTTTTAACTTTTAACATTTTTTAAATTATGAATTAATTATTTAGTTCAATTATTTTACTTTTATTATTTTTCTTTTATTATGAAATGTCAAATCAGGCAGACGGCAGAATTGCCAAGTCCTTATTCTTAAGTAAGAATTATTGTTAAACTTTAATAAGAAAAAATAAAGAATTTATCTAATCTAATCTAATTGCTCTCACTGCGTTTAATCATTGTAAGGGTAATCATAACCCATTTAGTGCGCGCTCAGTAAAAAAAATCTCACTTAAAATAATAAAATAATTTGTTTTTTACATATAACATCATCATCATCATACAAAATAGACAACATAGTATTGTTAATAAATATTAATTCTAATACCTTGACAATTGTAATTATATATAACTGTATTATTTTTTTAACGTACAAAGAATTTTGGGAGCATTAGAAAATTTTATGAAATTTGTTTTTATAAAAAAAACTAAATTAGCAATATTTCCGCTCTTAACTATTGCTCTAATTAATCAATGCAGAAAGTTTTGATCCTATATCTATATATTTGAGATCACTTACCAAACACTCAAAAGTACCACTAAAACTTTGTTTTTATTTTTGCTTTGATTCGCCCTTCACTGATTGATATTGACATTCCCAATAAGAAGAACGTATAGAAAAACTCAACTGATGTGGTTATTTTATCATTTTCGAAGATTTTTATCGTTTTTGGTCAAATTGACAATAATTTCAGATTTGAGTTTTTACTGTCCCTGCAACTGTCCCCTAATTTTTTACCTGGGTCATTCTCTGGATCTTCCTACTCATTCTTTAGCCAGATTAGAGCATTATGATGAGCATTTAATACGAATTATTAAAGCGTCAGCTCCGTCACCTAACAACAACCCCAACTCACATTTTAATCTTAGAAACGTATGGTTCGATAGCGATTGCAAAAGATTACGTAAATTATCTTTTGTGTATCTTAAATTGTTTAGATCCACAAACGCTTTAATTTTCAAAAATATTTACCTTCATGTCAACAAGGAATACAAACAACTATGTACAACGAAAAAAACGGATTACCTTAAAAACCTAGCAAAAAAACTCACTAACTGCAAGAATTCAAAGGAATTTTGGAGTAATGTTCGAGAATTGGGTGGACGTAATAGAAATATGTTGAATACTCTCGGAGCTGAGACACTTGCTGCTCATTTTAAAACACTTTTGTCGGTCGATGAGAATCAACATTATTTCTCCTACGCACTTCCCAACTTCACAATCAGTGAATTAGATAGTCCAATATCTTGGAGTGATCTGGAAACAAGTTTGAGTAAGTCGAAGAATAACAAATTCCTGTCGAGTTTTACAAAAACAGCACTGATCAATTTAAAAACTATCTTGTGGAGTACTTTAACAGGTTATATAATGATGCTTATGTGCCAAAAAACTTTAATAAAGCAGTTATTTCTGCCATTTTCAAGAAAAGAGATTCAAATCTTGCGGAAAACTACAGAGGAATTTCTATTCTTAACACTATGAGGAAGATTCTGACTTCAATTCTGTACGAAAGGCTCACTAAGTGGATCGAGAACACTAATCGTCTAAGCAAGTTTCAAGATGGTTTTCGGTCGGGCTTTTCAACGATGGATCACATTTTTGCACTTACCAGTATTGCCAGGAAGTCTATTGAAAAGAAAAAGAAATTGTATGCTTGTTTTGTAGATTTCAAAGCAGCATTTGATAAGGTCAACAGACAGGCTTTGATGTATAAGCTCTCATTACTAGGGATCTCCCGAAAATTCCTGATGATGTATTCTAAATTTTTGAAGTCATCAAGCGCCTCTGTATGGGATGGATCAGAGTTTTCGGATTGGTTTGAAACAACACCGGGTGTTCCACAAGGCTGCATTTTGAGCCCAATAATGTTTGCTTTGTTTATCGACGATATCTGTGATGAACTTCCAGGAGGAATACTCTTCGCCGATATCCAAGTGAAAGTTTTACTATACGCGGACGATTTAGTTGTTCTAACTGAAAATCCTTTCACTCTGCAGCTCCAAATAAACAGATTGAACTCCTTCTGCTTGTATGTTAACACAAACAAAACGAAAATAATGATTTTTGAAGCGCGTCAAAAAAGAAGGCTGCCGGAAGAGAATTGGTCACTCAATAATGAACGTATTGAAGTAGTACAAGAGTTTAAATATCTTGGAGTTTTGCTTACGCATAATTTAAATTTTTCTAAGCATGTCAAACAAAAAAGCAAAGAGGCTAAAATTGCGTTGAGTTTATTATGGCCAAAGTTTTTTGCCAATCCAAAAATCGATCTTGTGTCAAAATATCGGGTCTTTCAAGCAACTGTCAACACTTGTATGTGCTACGGTGCTCAAGTTTTTGGATACTTGGCTCTCGAGCCAAGTATCCAAAAGTTAAAAATGAACTCGGATTATTTAATAAGAGTGATGAAGAGGGATGAAAGAAGTCTTCATAAAACCATCTTGCTAAGACTACTGCAATCTAATGCCACCCCTTTCAAAGAATGGAGTCAGCTAGCTATCTCACATGAAGCTTACTTAACTTTATTGGAGTCAAATATAGATGAATGGAGCTCTATGTTTGCAAATGTTACTGCTAAAATTGATGAAAGAAATTACAATTAGCATCTCTCTAAAGCATCGTCAACATCCTCCAGAAACACCTATAGGAACCTCAATCACCAATTACCATCAGAAGCTAACTATTTCAATAATGAATTATCGACCGGAGCTATAAGTTATATCTTTAGAGCACGAGTTGAAATTTTAAATCTTAACTACGTGCCTCATCGAGCTGATCTTCCACAAATTTGTAATTTATGTAACAGAAGAGAAATTGAAGATATATGTACATCATTTTATTGCGGTATGCCCGATATTACAGGAAATTCGTCGATTACATTTAAATGAAAGCCATCTCACTGTAAACAGACTTCATGAGATATTAAATGGTTCGCTAGGATGGTCCACCCTATATAATTTCTGTAAGCACGCCCTAAATTTTCGAAATAGTTTCCCAACGTAAAGTCTAATCATTTGGCCAGTTACCATTATTTAAAACTTTTTAATTTTGTGTTTCAAATCACTTTAAAATTGATCTTTTTTATGTTTCTAATCATATTAAAATTGATATATCAGGCTACCATTATTTAAAATATTTTAATTTTGTGTTTCAAATCACTTTAAAATTGTAAACTTTTTATGTTTCAAATCATATTAAAATTGATATTTTTTTTGTGTTTCAAATCATATCAAAATTGTTAATGATTGCTTATCAAGTTTTTTTTCTATTGCTTACCTAATTTATTTTAGTATACGAATCCAACCAAATTGTTGTATTATTTTTATTGTTTTTTTTTTAACTTTTAACATTTTTTAAATTATGAATTAATTATTTAGTTCAATTATTTTACTTTTATTATTTTTCTTTTATTATGAAATGTCAAATCAGGCAGACGGCAGAATTGCCAAGTCCTTATTCTTAAGTAAGAATTATTGTTTAACTTTAATAAGAAAAAATAAAGAATTTATCTAATCTAATCTAATTGCTCTCACTGCGTTTAATCATTGTAAGGGTAATCATAACCCATTTAGTGCGCGCTCAGTAAAAAAAAATCTCACTTAAAATAATAAAATAATTTGTTTTTTACATATAACATCATCATCATCATACAAAATAGACAACATAGTATTGTTAATAAATATTAATTCTAATACCTTGACAATTGTAATTATATATAACTGTATTATTTTTTTAACGTACAAAGAATTTTGGGAGCATTAGAAAATTTTATGAAATTTGTTTTTATAAAAAAAACTAAATTAGCAATATTTCCGCTCTTAACTATTGCTCTAATTAATCAATGCAGAAAGTTTTGATCCTATATCTATATATTTGAGATCACTTACCAAACACTCAAAAGTACCACTAAAACTTTGTTTTTATTTTTGCTTTGATTCGCCCTTCACTGATTGATATTGACATTCCCAATAAGAAGAACGTATAGAAAAACTCAACTGATGTGGTTATTTTATCATTTTCGAAGATTTGTATCGTTTTTGGTCAAATTGACAATAATTTCAGATTTGAGTTTTTACTGTCCCTGCAACTGTCCCCTAATTTTTTACCTGGGTCATTCTCTGGATCTTCCTACTCATCCTTTAGGCAGATTAGAGCATTATGATGAGCATTTAATACGAATTATTAAAGCGTCAGCTCCGTCACCTAACAACAACCCCAACTCACATTTTAATCTTAGAAACGTATGGTTCGATAGCGATTGCAAAAGATTACGTAAATTATCTTTTGTGTATCTTAAATTGTTTAGATCCACAAACGCTTTAATTTTCAAAAATATTTACCTTCATGTCAACAAGGAATACAAACAACTATGTACAACGAAAAAAACGGATTACCTTAAAAACCTAGCAAAAAAACTCACTAACTGCAAGAATTCAAAGGAATTTTGGAGTAATGTTCGAGAATTGGGTGGACGTAATAGAAATATGTTGAATACTCTCGGAGCTGAGACACTTGCTGCTCATTTTAAAACACTTTTGTCGGTCGATGAGAATCAACATTATTTCTCCTACGCACTTCCCAACTTCACAATCAGTGAATTAGATAGTCCAATATCTTGGAGTGATCTGGAAACAAGTTTGAGTAAGTCGAAGAATAACAAATTCCTGTCGAGTTTTACAAAAACAGCACTGATCAATTTAAAAACTATCTTGTGGAGTACTTTAACAGGTTATATAATGATGCTTATGTGCCAAAAAACTTTAATAAAGCAGTTATTTCTGCCATTTTCAAGAAAGGAGATTCAAATCTTGCGGAAAACTACAGAGGAATTTCTATTCTTAACACTATGAGGAAGATTCTGACTTCAATTCTGTACGAAAGGCTCACTAAGTGGATCGAGAACACTAATCGTCTAAGCAAGTTTCAAGATGGTTTTCGGTCGGGCTTTTCAACGATGGATCACATTTTTGCACTTACCAGTATTGCCAGGAAGTCTATTGAAAAGAAAAAGAAATTGTATGCTTGTTTTGTAGATTTCAAAGCAGCATTTGATAAGGTCAACAGACAGGCTTTGATGTATAAGCTCTCATTACTAGGGATCTCCCGAAAATTCCTGATGATGTATTCTAAATTTTTGGAGTCATCAAGCGCCTCTGTATGGGATGGATCAGAGTTTTCGGATTGGTTTGAAACAACACCGGGTGTTCCATAAGGCTGCATTTTGAGTACAATAATGTTTGCTTTGTTTATCGACGATATCTGTGATGAACTTCCAGGAGGAATACTCTTCGCCGATATCCAAGTGAAAGTTTTACTATACGCGGACGATTTAGTTGTTCTAACTGAAAATCCTTTCAGTCTGCAGCTCCAAGTAAACAGATTGAACTCCTTCTGCTTGCATGTTAACACAAACAAAACGAAAATAATGATTTTTGAAGCGCGTCAAAAAAGAAGGCTGCCGGAAGAGAATTGGTCACTCAATAATGAACGTATTGAAGTAGTACAAGAGTTTAAATATCTTGGAGTTTTACTTACGCATAATTTAAATTTTTCTAAGCATGTCAAACAAAAAAGCAAAGAGGCTAAAATTGCGTTAAGTTTATTATGGCCAAAGTTTTTTGCCAATCCAAAAATCGATCTTGTGTCAAAATATCGGGTCTTTCAAGCAACTGTCAACACTTGTATGTGCTACGGTGCTCAAGTTTTTGGATACTTGGCTCTCGAGCCAAGTATCCAAAAGTTAAAAATGAACTCGGATTATTTAATAAGAGTGATGAAGAGGGATGAAAGAAGTCTTCATAAAACCATCTTGCTAAGACTACTGCAATCTAATGCCACCCCTTTCAAAGAATGGAGTCAGCTAGCTATCTCACATGAAGCTTACTTAACTTTATTGGAGTCAAATGTAGATGAATGGAGCTCTATGTTTGCAAATGTTACTGCTAAAATTGATGAAAGAAATTACAATTAGCATCTCTCTAAAGCATCGTCAACATCCTCCAGAAACACCTATAGGAACCTCAATCACCAATTACCATCAGAAGCTAACTATTTCAATAATGAATTATCGACCGGAGCTATAAGTTATATCTTTAGAGCACGAGTTGAAATTTTAAATCTTAACTACGTGCCTCATCGAGCTGATCTTCCACAAATTTGTAATTTATGTAACAGAAGAGAAATTGAAGATATATGTACATCATTTTATTGCGGTATGCCCGATATTACAGGAAATTCGTCGATTACATTTAAATGAAAGCCATCTCACTGTAAACAGACTTCATGAGATATTAAATGGTTCGCTAGGATGGTCCACCCTATATAATTTCTGTAAGCACGCCCTAAATTTTCGAAATAGTTTCCCAACGTAAAGTCTAATCATTTGGCCAGTTACCATTATTTAAAACTTTTTAATTTTGTGTTTCAAATCACTTTAAAATTGATCTTTTTTATGTTTCTAATCATATTAAAATTGATATATCAGGCTACCATTATTTAAAATATTTTAATTTTGTGTTTCAAATCACTTTAAAATTGTAAACTTTTTATGTTTCAAATCATATTAAAATTGATATTTTTTTTGTGTTTCAAATCATATCAAAATTGTTAATGATTGCTTATCAAGTTTTTTTTCTATTGCTTACCTAATTTATTTTAGTATACGAATCCAACCAAATTGTTGTATTATTTTTATTGTTTTTTTTTTTAACTTTTAACATTTTTTAAATTATGAATTAATTATTTAGTTCAATTATTTTACTTTTATTATTTTTCTTTTATTATGAAATGTCAAATCAGGCAGACGGCAGAATTGCCAAGTCCTTATTCTTAAGTAAGAATTATTGTTAAACTTTAATAAGAAAAAATAAAGAATTTATCTAATCTAATCTAATTGCTCTCACTGCGTTTAATCATTGTAAGGGTAATCATAACCCATTTAGTGCGCGCTCAGTAAAAAATCTCACTTAAAATAATAAAATAATTTGTTTTTTACATATACAGTAGACTCGCGATAGCAAAAACACCGTCTTACGTGAACACCGGCTAACGTGAACACTTTTTTTTTTACATTGACTACTCTGTAGCGTGAACAGTGTGTGAAAGCCCTATAACGTGAACAACTTTTAAATGCGTTTGACATAAAAAACATAGCTTCCTTTGATCCTTTTTGGGTTTTTCAAATCGTTTTACTAAATGGGGAATCCCGTTAAGGATTTACCAGGTATTATTTACTTTATTTTGGCATTTGTAATCAAAAAGAAGATTTTCTTGAAAAATGTCGCAAAAAGTACCAAAATTCTTGTCTTTGAAGGACAAAGTAAGTGTTTTAGAAAAATTAAAAGGAGGATCACGCTTAACCAGCTTAGCAAAGCAATACAATGTTGCAAAATCAACAGTTTGCGCTATGAACAAAAATCGGAGAAAATTTTAAAATGTGTTAACAATACATTTTCTGGACCTGCAATGCGGAAGACCATTAAGCGTCCTAAAATAGAAAAAGCTCTTTACCGTTGGTTCATCAAACAGCAAGAAAAAAATTATCCAGTCAATGGATTGATGGTTAAGGAAAAAGCTAAATTTTTCCATTCAAAAATTAATGAAACTCAGGGCGATTTTAATGCGAGTGACGGATGGTTGCAAGATTTAAGAAGCGTTATGATGTGCGTTTTATAAAAATAAGTGGTGAAAAGTTATCTTCTAGACCTCACCTTGTGAACCCTTTCAAAAACAAGCTGCAAGCCAAAATAAACAAAAGCAAGCCAGAAAAACGGAAAAACAGCGCGTCACTTTTCTTGCTTGTACAAACGCAACAGGAGAACATAAAGATAAGCTTTTAGTGATTGGAAAGGCGAAAATCCTCGCTCTTTTAGGAATTTTAAATCTCCTGTTGACTACAGTTGCTCCAAATCGTTATGGATGACAGCTGCTATTTTTAAAAATTGGTTTCATCATTCTTTCGTACCACAGGTAGGAAACAGATTGCAATTTTGCATTGATTTCAAATGTTTTCATGTGCAGGTCAGAACATTTTTAATACACCAAGGGTTGCCCACCAAAGCTCTTCTTTTAATTGATAACGCTCCATCTCATCCACCCGATAACGAATTAACATCTAAGAACGGGTTAATAACTGCGATGTTAATGCCGCCGAATGTCACGCCGCCGCTCATACAGCCGATGGGCCAAAATGCTATAAGATTAACAAAACTTTTCTACAGAAATAGTCTTCTAACATCAATTGTGGCCGAAAAAACTGATGTTATTGAAGCATTACAAAAATTGACGTTAAGAGAAGCTATTTGCTATTTAAATTCGGGTTGGTAACGTCTTGATAAAGAAACAATAGCAAAATGCTGGACGAATATTTTAAGCTCAATAAGAAATGAAAAAGTCTCTGAAGAGGATATCCTACTAGCTGTTTTCAGAGAAAGAATTTGTTCACCAATCAACTCTCAAAAGGAACGTACACTAGAACTTTTTCACGCAAATAATCCAGAGGTTTGAACATTTTCTCTTGTATATGAAAAGGCAGTTTACAGCCAAATAGAAAAAAAAAAATTCAGTGGATTACGCATTTTTTTCATTAATTGCAACACAATTTCATTTTTTCATGCACATTTACATTTGAAATACAAAAAAAAAACATAAATTTTAGTTGAAACAAAGTCCAATTTATTTTAAACATTTTAAGAACTACACCTTCGTCAACATGAACAACTTCGATAACGTGAACACTCTCTGTTTTTAATAGTTCACGTTACCGCGAGTCTACTGTAACATCATCATCATCATACAAAATAGACAACATAGTATTGTTAATAAATATTAATTCTAATACCTTGACAATTGTAATTATATATAACTGTATTATTTTTTTAACGTACAAAGAATTTTGGGAGCATTAGAAAATTTTATGAAATTTGTTTTTATAAAAAAAACTAAATTAGCAATATTTCCGCTCTTAACTATTGCTCTAATTAATCAATGCAGAAAGTTTTGATCCTATATCTATATATTTGAGATCACTTACCAAACACTCAAAAGTACCACTAAAACTTTGTTTTTATTTTTGCTTTGATTCGCCCTTCACTGATTGATATTGACATTCCCAATAAGAAGAACGTATAGAAAAACTCAACTGATGTGGTTATTTTATCATTTTCGAAGATTTGTATCGTTTTTGGTCAAATTGACAATAATTTCAGATTTGAGTTTTTACTGTCCCTGCAACTGTCCCCTAATTTTTTACCTGGGTCATTCTCTGGATCTTCCTACTCATCCTTTAGGCAGATTAGAGCATTATGATGAGCATTTAATACGAATTATTAAAGCGTCAGCTCCGTCACCTAACAACAACCCCAACTCACATTTTAATCTTAGAAACGTATGGTTCGATAGCGATTGCAAAAGATTACGTAAATTATCTTTTGTGTATCTTAAATTGTTTAGATCCACAAACGCTTTAATTTTCAAAAATATTTACCTTCATGTCAACAAGGAATACAAACAACTATGTACAACGAAAAAAACGGATTACCTTAAAAACCTAGCAAAAAAACTCACTAACTGCAAGAATTCAAAGGAATTTTGGAGTAATGTTCGAGAATTGGGTGGACGTAATAGAAATATGTTGAATACTCTCGGAGCTGAGACACTTGCTGCTCATTTTAAAACACTTTTGTCGGTCGATGAGAATCAACATTATTTCTCCTACGCACTTCCCAACTTCACAATCAGTGAATTAGATAGTCCAATATCTTGGAGTGATCTGGAAACAAGTTTGAGTAAGTCGAAGAATAACAAATTCCTGTCGAGTTTTACAAAAACAGCACTGATCAATTTAAAAACTATCTTGTGGAGTACTTTAACAGGTTATATAATGATGCTTATGTGCCAAAAAACTTTAATAAAGCAGTTATTTCTGCCATTTTCAAGAAAGGAGATTCAAATCTTGCGGAAAACTACAGAGGAATTTCTATTCTTAACACTATGAGGAAGATTCTGACTTCAATTCTGTACGAAAGGCTCACTAAGTGGATCGAGAACACTAATCGTCTAAGCAAGTTTCAAGATGGTTTTCGGTCGGGCTTTTCAACGATGGATCACATTTTTGCACTTACCAGTATTGCCAGGAAGTCTATTGAAAAGAAAAAGAAATTGTATGCTTGTTTTGTAGATTTCAAAGCAGCATTTGATAAGGTCAACAGACAGGCTTTGATGTATAAGCTCTCATTACTAGGGATCTCCCGAAAATTCCTGATGATGTATTCTAAATTTTTGGAGTCATCAAGCGCCTCTGTATGGGATGGATCAGAGTTTTCGGATTGGTTTGAAACAACACCGGGTGTTCCACAAGGCTGCATTTTGAGCCCGATAATGTTTGCTTTGTTTATCGACGATATCTGTGATGAACTTCCAGGAGGAATACTCTTCGCCGATATCCAAGTGAAAGTTTTACTATACGCGGACGATTTAGTTGTTCTAACTGAAAATCCTTTCACTCTGCAGCTCCAAATAAACAGATTGAACTCCTTCTGCTTGCATGTTAACACAAACAAAACGAAAATAATGATTTTTGAAGCGCGTCAAAAAAGAAGGCTGCCGGAAGAGAATTGGTCACTCAATAATGAACGTATTGAAGTAGTACAAGAGTTTAAATATCTTGGAGTTTTGCTTACGCATAATTTAAATTTTTCTAAGCATGTCAAACAAAAAAGCAAAGAGGCTAAAATTGCGTTGAGTTTATTATGGCCAAAGTTTTTTGCCAATCCAAAAATCGATCTTGTGTCAAAATATCGGGTCTTTCAAGCAACTGTCAACACTTGTATGTGCTACGGTGCTCAAGTTTTTGGATACTTGGCTCTCGAGCCAAGTATCCAAAAGTTAAAAATGAACTCGGATTATTTAATAAGAGTGATGAAGAGGGATGAAAGAAGTCTTCATAAAACCATCTTGCTAAGACTACTGCAATCTAATGCCACCCCTTTCAAAGAATGGAGTCAGCTAGCTATCTCACATGAAGCTTACTTAACTTTATTGGAGTCAAATGTAGATGAATGGAGCTCTATGTTTGCAAATGTTACTGCTAAAATTGATGAAAGAAATTACAATTAGCATCTCTCTAAAGCATCGTCAACATCCTCCAGAAACACCTATAGGAACCTCAATCACCAATTACCATCAGAAGCTAACTATTTCAATAATGAATTATCGACCGGAGCTATAAGTTATATCTTTAGAGCACGAGTTGAAATTTTAAATCTTAACTACGTGCCTCATCGAGCTGATCTTCCACAAATTTGTAATTTATGTAACAGAAGAGAAATTGAAGATATATGTACATCATTTTATTGCGGTATGCCCGATATTACAGGAAATTCGTCGATTACATTTAAATGAAAGCCATCTCACTGTAAACAGACTTCATGAGATATTAAATGGTTCGCTAGGATGGTCCACCCTATATAATTTCTGTAAGCACGCCCTAAATTTTCGAAATAGTTTCCCAACGTAAAGTCTAATCATTTGGCCAGTTACCATTATTTAAAACTTTTTAATTTTGTGTTTCAAATCACTTTAAAATTGATCTTTTTTATGTTTCTAATCATATTAAAATTGATATATCAGGCTACCATTATTTAAAATATTTTAATTTTGTGTTTCAAATCACTTTAAAATTGTAAACTTTTTATGTTTCAAATCATATTAAAATTGATATTTTTTTTGTGTTTCAAATCATATCAAAATTGTTAATGATTGCTTATCAAGTTTTTTTTCTATTGCTTACCTAATTTATTTTAGTATACGAATCCAACCAAATTGTTGTATTATTTTTATTGTTTTTTTTTTTAACTTTTAACATTTTTTAAATTATGAATTAATTATTTAGTTCAATTATTTTACTTTTATTATTTTTCTTTTATTATGAAATGTCAAATCAGGCAGACGGCAGAATTGCCAAGTCCTTATTCTTAAGTAAGAATTATTGTTAAACTTTAATAAGAAAAAATAAAGAATTTATCTAATCTAATCTAATTGCTCTCACTGCGTTTAATCATTGTAAGGGTAATCATAACCCATTTAGTGCGCGCTCAGTAAAAAAAATCTCACTTAAAATAATAAAATAATTTGTTTTTTACATATAACATCATCATCATCATACAAAATAGACAACATAGTATTGTTAATAAATATTAATTCTAATACCTTGACAATTGTAATTATATATAACTGTATTATTTTTTTAACGTACAAAGAATTTTGGGAGCATTAGAAAATTTTATGAAATTTGTTTTTATAAAAAAAACTAAATTAGCAATATTTCCGCTCTTAACTATTGCTCTAATTAATCAATGCAGAAAGTTTTGATCCTATATCTATATATTTGAGATCACTTACCAAACACTCAAAAGTACCACTAAAACTTTGTTTTTATTTTTGCTTTGATTCGCCCTTCACTGATTGATATTGACATTCCCAATAAGAAGAACGTATAGAAAAACTCAACTGATGTGGTTATTTTATCATTTTCGAAGATTTTTATCGTTTTTGGTCAAATTGACAATAATTTCAGATTTGAGTTTTTACTGTCCCTGCAACTGTCCCCTAATTTTTTACCTGGGTCATTCTCTGGATCTTCCTACTCATCCTTTAGGCAGATTAGAGCATTATGATGAGCATTTAATACGAATTATTAAAGCGTCAGCTCCGTCACCTAACAACAACCCCAACTCACATTTTAATCTTAGAAACGTATGGTTCGATAGCGATTGCAAAAGATTACGTAAATTATCTTTTGTGTATCTTAAATTGTTTAGATCCACAAACGCTTTAATTTTCAAAAATATTTACCTTCATGTCAACAAGGAATACAAACAACTATGTACAACGAAAAAAACGGATTACCTTAAAAACCTAGCAAAAAAACTCACTAACTGCAAGAATTCAAAGGAATTTTGGAGTAATGTTCGAGAATTGGGTGGACGTAATAGAAATATGTTGAATACTCTCGGAGCTGAGACACTTGCTGCTCATTTTAAAACACTTTTGTCGATCGATGAGAATCAACATTATTTCTCCTACGCACTTCCCAACTTCACAATCAGTGAATTAGATAGTCCAATATCTTGGAGTGATCTGGAAACAAGTTTGAGTAAGTCGAAGAATAACAAATTCCTGTCGAGTTTTACAAAAACAGCACTGATCAATTTAAAAACTATCTTGTGGAGTACTTTAACAGGTTATATAATGATGCTTATGTGCCAAAAAACTTTAATAAAGCAGTTATTTCTGCCATTTTCAAGAAAAGATATTCAAATCTTGCGGAAAACTACAGAGGAATTTCTATTCTTAACACTATGAGGAAGATTCTGACTTCAATTCTGTACGAAAGGCTCACTAAGTGGATCGAGAACACTAATCGTCTAAGCAAGTTTCAAGATGGTTTTCGGTCGGGCTTTTCAACGATGGATCACATTTTTGCACTTACCAGTATTGCCAGGAAGTCTATTGAAAAGAAAAAGAAATTGTATGCTTGTTTTGTAGATTTCAAAGCAGCATTTGATAAGGTCAACAGACAGGCTTTGATGTATAAGCTCTCATTACTAGGGATCTCCCGAAAATTCCTGATGATGTATTCTAAATTTTTGGAGTCATCAAGCGCCTCTGTATGGGATGGATCAGAGTTTTCGGATTGGTTTGAAACAACACCGGGTGTTCCATAAGGCTGCATTTTGAGTACAATAATGTTTGCTTTGTTTATCGACGATATCTGTGATGAACTTCCAGGAGGAATACTCTTCGCCGATATCCAAGTGAAAGTTTTACTATACGCGGACGATTTAGTTGTTCTAACTGAAAATCCTTTCAGTCTGCAGCTCCAAGTAAACAGATTGAACTCCTTCTGCTTGCATGTTAACACAAACAAAACGAAAATAATGATTTTTGAAGCGCGTCAAAAAAGAAGGCTGCCGGAAGAGAATTGGTCACTCAATAATGAACGTATTGAAGTAGTACAAGAGTTTAAATATCTTGGAGTTTTACTTACGCATAATTTAAATTTTTCTAAGCATGTCAAACAAAAAAGCAAAGAGGCTAAAATTGCGTTAAGTTTATTATGGCCAAAGTTTTTTGCCAATCCAAAAATCGATCTTGTGTCAAAATATCGGGTCTTTCAAGCAACTGTCAACACTTGTATGTGCTACGGTGCTCAAGTTTTTGGATACTTGGCTCTCGAGCCAAGTATCCAAAAGTTAAAAATGAACTCGGATTATTTAATAAGAGTGATGAAGAGGGATGAAAGAAGTCTTCATAAAACCATCTTGCTAAGACTACTGCAATCTAATGCCACCCCTTTCAAAGAATGGAGTCAGCTAGCTATCTCACATGAAGCTTACTTAACTTTATTGGAGTCAAATGTAGATGAATGGAGCTCTATGTTTGCAAATGTTACTGCTAAAATTGATGAAAGAAATTACAATTAGCATCTCTCTAAAGCATCGTCAACATCCTCCAGAAACACCTATAGGAACCTCAATCACCAATTACCATCAGAAGCTAACTATTTCAATAATGAATTATCGACCGGAGCTATAAGTTATATCTTTAGAGCACGAGTTGAAATTTTAAATCTTAACTACGTGCCTCATCGAGCTGATCTTCCACAAATTTGTAATTTATGTAACAGAAGAGAAATTGAAGATATATGTACATCATTTTATTGCGGTATGCCCGATATTACAGGAAATTCGTCGATTACATTTAAATGAAAGCCATCTCACTGTAAACAGACTTCATGAGATATTAAATGGTTCGCTAGGATGGTCCACCCTATATAATTTCTGTAAGCACGCCCTAAATTTTCGAAATAGTTTCCCAACGTAAAGTCTAATCATTTGGCCAGTTACCATTATTTAAAACTTTTTAATTTTGTGTTTCAAATCACTTTAAAATTGATCTTTTTTATGTTTCTAATCATATTAAAATTGATATATCAGGCTACCATTATTTAAAATATTTTAATTTTGTGTTTCAAATCACTTTAAAATTGTAAACTTTTTATGTTTCAAATCATATTAAAATTGATATTTTTTTTGTGTTTCAAATCATATCAAAATTGTTAATGATTGCTTATCAAGTTTTTTTTCTATTGCTTACCTAATTTATTTTAGTATACGAATCCAACCAAATTGTTGTATTATTTTTATTGTTTTTTTTTTTAACTTTTAACATTTTTTAAATTATGAATTAATTATTTAGTTCAATTATTTTACTTTTATTATTTTTCTTTTATTATGAAATGTCAAATCAGGCAGACGGCAGAATTGCCAAGTCCTTATTCTTAAGTAAGAATTATTGTTAAACTTTAATAAGAAAAAATAAAGAATTTATCTAATCTAATCTAATTGCTCTCACTGCGTTTAATCATTGTAAGGGTAATCATAACCCATTTAGTGCGCGCTCAGTAAAAAATCTCACTTAAAATAATAAAATAATTTGTTTTTTACATATAACATCATCATCATCATACAAAATAGACAACATAGTATTGTTAATAAATATTAATTCTAATACCTTGACAATTGTAATTATATATAACTGTATTATTTTTTTAACGTACAAAGAATTTTGGGAGCATTAGAAAATTTTATGAAATTTGTTTTTATAAAAAAAACTAAATTAGCAATATTTCCGCTCTTAACTATTGCTCTAATTAATCAATGCAGAAAGTTTTGATCCTATATCTATATATTTGAGATCACTTACCAAACACTCAAAAGTACCACTAAAACTTTGTTTTTATTTTTGCTTTGATTCGCCCTTCACTGATTGATATTGACATTCCCAATAAGAAGAACGTATAGAAAAACTCAACTGATGTGGTTATTTTATCATTTTCGAAGATTTGTATCGTTTTTGGTCAAATTGACAATAATTTCAGATTTGAGTTTTTACTGTCCCTGCAACTGTCCCCTAATTTTTTACCTGGGTCATTCTCTGGATCTTCCTACTCATCCTTTAGGCAGATTAGAGCATTATGATGAGCATTTAATACGAATTATTAAAGCGTCAGCTCCGTCACCTAACAACAACCCCAACTCACATTTTAATCTTAGAAACGTATGGTTCGATAGCGATTGCAAAAGATTACGTAAATTATCTTTTGTGTATCTTAAATTGTTTAGATCCACAAACGCTTTAATTTTCAAAAATATTTACCTTCATGTCAACAAGGAATACAAACAACTATGTACAACGAAAAAAACGGATTACCTTAAAAACCTAGCAAAAAAACTCACTAACTGCAAGAATTCAAAGGAATTTTGGAGTAATGTTCGAGAATTGGGTGGACGTAATAGAAATATGTTGAATACTCTCGGAGCTGAGACACTTGCTGCTCATTTTAAAACACTTTTGTCGGTCGATGAGAATCAACATTATTTCTCCTACGCACTTCCCAACTTCACAATCAGTGAATTAGATAGTCCAATATCTTGGAGTGATCTGGAAACAAGTTTGAGTAAGTCGAAGAATAACAAATTCCTGTCGAGTTTTACAAAAACAGCACTGATCAATTTAAAAACTATCTTGTGGAGTACTTTAACAGGTTATATAATGATGCTTATGTGCCAAAAAACTTTAATAAAGCAGTTATTTCTGCCATTTTCAAGAAAGGAGATTCAAATCTTGCGGAAAACTACAGAGGAATTTCTATTCTTAACACTATGAGGAAGATTCTGACTTCAATTCTGTACGAAAGGCTCACTAAGTGGATCGAGAACACTAATCGTCTAAGCAAGTTTCAAGATGGTTTTCGGTCGGGCTTTTCAACGATGGATCACATTTTTGCACTTACCAGTATTGCCAGGAAGTCTATTGAAAAGAAAAAGAAATTGTATGCTTGTTTTGTAGATTTCAAAGCAGCATTTGATAAGGTCAACAGACAGGCTTTGATGTATAAGCTCTCATTACTAGGGATCTCCCGAAAATTCCTGATGATGTATTCTAAATTTTTGGAGTCATCAAGCGCCTCTGTATGGGATGGATCAGAGTTTTCGGATTGGTTTGAAACAACACCGGGTGTTCCATAAGGCTGCATTTTGAGTACAATAATGTTTGCTTTGTTTATCGACGATATCTGTGATGAACTTCCAGGAGGAATACTCTTCGCCGATATCCAAGTGAAAGTTTTACTATACGCGGACGATTTAGTTGTTCTAACTGAAAATCCTTTCACTCTGCAGCTCCAAATAAACAGATTGAACTCCTTCTGCTTGCATGTTAACACAAACAAAACGAAAATAATGATTTTTGAAGCGCGTCAAAAAAGAAGGCTGCCGGAAGAGAATTGGTCACTCAATAATGAACGTATTGAAGTAGTACAAGAGTTTAAATATCTTGGAGTTTTGCTTACGCATAATTTAAATTTTTCTAAGCATGTCAAACAAAAAAGCAAAGAGGCTAAAATTGCGTTGAGTTTATTATGGCCAAAGTTTTTTGCCCATCCAAAAATCGATCTTGTGTCAAAATATCGGGTCTTTCAAGCAACTGTCAACACTTGTATGTGCTACGGTGCTCAAGTTTTTGGATACTTGGCTCTCGAGCCAAGTATCCAAAAGTTAAAAATGAACTCGGATTATTTAATAAGAGTGATGAAGAGGGATGAAAGAAGTCTTCATAAAACCATCTTGCTAAGACTACTGCAATCTAATGCCACCCCTTTCAAAGAATGGAGTCAGCTAGCTATCTCACATGAAGCTTACTTAACTTTATTGGAGTCAAATGTAGATGAATGGAGCTCTATGTTTGCAAATGTTACTGCTAAAATTGATGAAAGAAATTACAATTAGCATCTCTCTAAAGCATCGTCAACATCCTCCAGAAACACCTATAGGAACCTCAATCACCAATTACCATCAGAAGCTAACTATTTCAATAATGAATTATCGACCGGAGCTATAAGTTATATCTTTAGAGCACGAGTTGAAATTTTAAATCTTAACTACGTGCCTCATCGAGCTGATCTTCCACAAATTTGTAATTTATGTAACAAAAGAGAAATTGAAGATATATGTACATCATTTTATTGCGGTATGCCCGATATTACAGGAAATTCGTCGATTACATTTAAATGAAAGCCATCTCACTGTAAACAGACTTCATGAGATATTAAATGGTTCGCTAGGATGGTCCACCCTATATAATTTCTGTAAGCACGCCCTAAATTTTCGAAATAGTTTCCCAACGTAAAGTCTAATCATTTGGCCAGTTACCATTATTTAAAACTTTTTAATTTTGTGTTTCAAATCACTTTAAAATTGATCTTTTTTATGTTTCTAATCATATTAAAATTGATATATCAGGCTACCATTATTTAAAATATTTTAATTTTGTGTTTCAAATCACTTTAAAATTGTAAACTTTTTATGTTTCAAATCATATTAAAATTGATATTTTTTTTGTGTTTCAAATCATATCAAAATTGTTAATGATTGCTTATCAAGTTTTTTTTCTATTGCTTACCTAATTTATTTTAGTATACGAATCCAACCAAATTTTTGTATTATTTTTATTGTTTTTTTTTTTTTAACTTTTAACATTTTTTAAATTATGAATTAATTATTTAGTTCAATTATTTTACTTTTATTATTTTTCTTTTATTATGAAATGTCAAATCAGGCAGACGGCAGAATTGCCAAGTCCTTATTCTTAAGTAAGAATTATTGTTAAACTTTAATAAGAAAAAATAAAGAATTTATCTAATCTAATCTAATTGCTCTCACTGCGTTTAATCATTGTAAGGGTAATCATAACCCATTTAGTGCGCGCTCAGTAAAAAATTTCACTTAAAATAATAAAATAATTTGTTTTTTACATATAACATCATCATCATCATACAAAATAGACAACATAGTATTGTTAATAAATATTAATTCTAATAGCTTGACAATTGTAATTATATATAACTGTATTATTTTTTTAACGTACAAAGAATTTTGGGAGCATTAGAAAATTTTATGAAATTTGTTTTTATAAAAAAAACTAAATTAGCAATATTTCCGCTCTTAACTATTGCTCTAATTAATCAATGCAGAAAGTTTTGATCCTATATCTATATATTTGAGATCACTTACCAAACACTCAAAAGTACCACTAAAACTTTGTTTTTATTTTTGCTTTGATTCGCCCTTCACTGATTGATATTGACATTCCCAATAAGAAGAACGTATAGAAAAACTCAACTGATGTGGTTATTTTATCATTTTCGAAGATTTGTATCGTTTTTGGTCAAATTGACAATAATTTCAGATTTGAGTTTTTACTGTCCCTGCAACTGTCCCCTAATTTTTTACCTGGGTCATTCTCTGGATCTTCCTACTCATCCTTTAGGCAGATTAGAGCATTATGATGAGCATTTAATACGAATTATTAAAGCGTCAGCTCCGTCACCTAACAACAACCCCAACTCACATTTTAATCTTAGAAACGTATTGTTCGATAGCGATTGCAAAAGATTACGTAAATTATCTTTTGTGTATCTTAAATTGTTTAGATCCACAAACGCTTTAATTTTCAAAAATATTTACCTTCATGTCAACAAGGAATACAAACAACTATGTACAACGAAAAAAACGGATTACCTTAAAAACCTAGCAAAAAAACTCACTAACTGCAAGAATTCAAAGGAATTTTGGAGTAATGTTCGAGAATTGGGTGGACGTAATAGAAATATGTTGAATACTCTCGGAGCTGAGACACTTGCTGCTCATTTTAAAACACTTTTGTCGGTCGATGAGAATCAACATTATTTCTCCTACGCACTTCCCAACTTCACAATCAGTGAATTAGATAGTCCAATATCTTGGAGTGATCTGGAAACAAGTTTGAGTAAGTCGAAGAATAACAAATTCCTGTCGAGTTTTACAAAAACAGCACTGATCAATTTAAAAACTATCTTGTGGAGTACTTTAACAGGTTATATAATGATGCTTATGTGCCAAAAAACTTTAATAAAGCAGTTATTTCTGCCATTTTCAAGAAAGGAGATTCAAATCTTGCGGAAAACTACAGAGGAATTTCTATTCTTAACACTATGAGGAAGATTCTGACTTCAATTCTGTACGAAAGGCTCACTAAGTGGATCGAGAACACTAATCGTCTAAGCAAGTTTCAAGATGGTTTTCGGTCGGGCTTTTCAACGATGGATCACATTTTTGCACTTACCAGTATTGCCAGGAAGTCTATTGAAAAGAAAAAGAAATTGTATGCTTGTTTTGTAGATTTCAAAGCAGCATTTGATAAGGTCAACAGACAGGCTTTGATGTATAAGCTCTCATTACTAGGGATCTCCCGAAAATTCCTGATGATGTATTCTAAATTTTTGGAGTCATCAAGCGCCTCTGTATGGGATGGATCAAAGTTTTCGGATTGGTTTGAAACAACACCGGGTGTTCCATAAGGCTGCATTTTGAGTACAATAATGTTTGCTTTGTTTATCGACGATATCTGTGATGAACTTCCAGGAGGAATACTCTTCGCCGATATCCAAGTGAAAGTTTTACTATACGCGGACGATTTAGTTGTTCTAACTGAAAATCCTTTCACTCTGCAGCTCCAAATAAACAGATTGAACTCCTTCTGCTTGCATGTTAACACAAACAAAACGAAAATAATGATTTTTGAAGCGCGTCAAAAAAGAAGGCTGCCGGAAGAGAATTGGTCACTCAATAATGAACGTATTGAAGTAGTACAAGAGTTTAAATATCTTGGAGTTTTACTTACGCATAATTTAAATTTTTCTAAGCATGTCAAACAAAAAAGCAAAGAGGCTAAAATTGCGTTAAGTTTATTATGGCCAAAGTTTTTTGCCAATCCAAAAATCGATCTTGTGTCAAAATATCGGGTCTTTCAAGCAACTGTCAACACTTGTATGTGCTACGGTGCTCAAGTTTTTGGATACTTGGCTCTCGAGCCAAGTATCCAAAAGTTAAAAATGAACTCGGATTATTTAATAAGAGTGATGAAGAGGGATGAAAGAAGTCTTCATAAAACCATCTTGCTAAGACTACTGCAATCTAATGCCACCCCTTTCAAAGAATGGAGTCAGCTAGCTATCTCACATGAAGCTTACTTAACTTTATTGGAGTCAAATGTAGATGAATGGAGCTCTATGTTTGCAAATGTTACTGCTAAAATTGATGAAAGAAATTACAATTAGCATCTCTCTAAAGCATCGTCAACATCCTCCAGAAACACCTATAGGAACCTCAATCACCAATTACCATCAGAAGCTAACTATTTCAATAATGAATTATCGACCGGAGCTATAAGTTATATCTTTAGAGCACGAGTTGAAATTTTAAATCTTAACTACGTGCCTCATCGAGCTGATCTTCCACAAATTTGTAATTTATGTAACAGAAGAGAAATTGAAGATATATGTACATCATTTTATTGCGGTATGCCCGATATTACAGGAAATTCGTCGATTACATTTAAATGAAAGCCATCTCACTGTAAACAGACTTCATGAGATATTAAATGGTTCGCTAGGATGGTCCACCCTATATAATTTCTGTAAGCACGCCCTAAATTTTCGAAATAGTTTCCCAACGTAAAGTCTAATCATTTGGCCAGTTACCATTATTTAAAACTTTTTAATTTTGTGTTTCAAATCACTTTAAAATTGATCTTTTTTATGTTTCTAATCATATTAAAATTGATATATCAGGCTACCATTATTTAAAATATTTTAATTTTGTGTTTCAAATCACTTTAAAATTGTAAACTTTTTATGTTTCAAATCATATTAAAATTAATATTTTTTTTGTGTTTCAAATCATATCAAAATTGTTAATGATTGCTTATCAAGTTTTTTTTCTATTGCTTACCTAATTTATTTTAGTATACGAATCCAACCAAATTGTTGTATTATTTTTATTGTTTTTTTTTTTAACTTTTAACATTTTTTAAATTATGAATTAATTATTTAGTTCAATTATTTTACTTTTATTATTTTTCTTTTATTATGAAATGTCAAATCAGGCAGACGGCAGAATTGCCAAGTCCTTATTCTTAAGTAAGAATTATTGTTAAACTTTAATAAGAAAAAATAAAGAATTTATCTAATCTAATCTAATTGCTCTCACTGCGTTTAATCATTGTAAGGGTAATCATAACCCATTTAGTGCGCGCTCAGTAAAAAATCTCACTTAAAATAATAAAATAATTTGTTTTTTACATATAACATCATCATCATCATACAAAATAGACAACATAGTATTGTTAATAAATATTAATTCTAATACCTTGACAATTGTAATTATATATAACTGTATTATTTTTTTAACGTACAAAGAATTTTGGGAGCATTAGAAAATTTTATGAAATTTGTTTTTATAAAAAAAACTAAATTAGCAATATTTCCGCTCTTAACTATTGCTCTAATTAATCAATGCAGAAAGTTTTGATCCTATATCTATATATTTGAGATCACTTACCAAACACTCAAAAGTACCACTAAAACTTTGTTTTTATTTTTGCTTTGATTCGCCCTTCACTGATTGATATTGACATTCCCAATAAGAAGAACGTATAGAAAAACTCAACTGATGTGGTTATTTTATCATTTTCGAAGATTTGTATCGTTTTTGGTCAAATTGACAATAATTTCAGATTTGAGTTTTTACTGTCCCTGCAACTGTCCCCTAATTTTTTACCTGGGTCATTCTCTGGATCTTCCTACTCATCCTTTAGGCAGATTAGAGCATTATGATGAGCATTTAATACGAATTATTAAAGCGTCAGCTCCGTCACCTAACAACAACCCCAACTCACATTTTAATCTTAGAAACGTATGGTTCGATAGCGATTGCAAAAGATTACGTAAATTATCTTTTGTGTATCTTAAATTGTTTAGATCCACAAACGCTTTAATTTTCAAAAATATTTACCTTCATGTCAACAAGGAATACAAACAACTATGTACAACGAAACAAACGGATTACCTTAAAAACCTAGCAAAAAAACTCACTAACTGCAAGAATTCAAAGGAATTTTGGAGTAATGTTCGAGAATTGGGTGGACGTAATAGAAATATGTTGAATACTCTCGGAGCTGAGACACTTGCTGCTCATTTTAAAACACTTTTGTCGGTCGATGAGAATCAACATTATTTCTCCTACGCACTTCCCAACTTCACAATCAGTGAATTAGATAGTCCAATATCTTGGAGTGATCTGGAAACAAGTTTGAGTAAGTCGAAGAATAACAAATTCCTGTCGAGTTTTACAAAAACAGCACTGATCAATTTAAAAACTATCTTGTGGAGTACTTTAACAGGTTATATAATGATGCTTATGTGCCAAAAAACTTTAATAAAGCAGTTATTTCTGCCATTTTCAAGAAAGGAGATTCAAATCTTGCGGAAAACTACAGAGGAATTTCTATTCTTAACACTATGAGGAAGATTCTGACTTCAATTCTGTACGAAAGGCTCACTAAGTGGATCGAGAACACTAATCGTCTAAGCAAGTTTCAAGATGGTTTTCGGTCGGGCTTTTCAACGATGGATCACATTTTTGCACTTACCAGTATTGCCAGGAAGTCTATTGAAAAGAAAAAGAAATTGTATGCTTGTTTTGTAGATTTCAAAGCAGCATTTGATAAGGTCAACAGACAGGCTTTGATGTATAAGCTCTCATTACTAGGGATCTCCCGAAAATTCCTGATGATGTATTCTAAATTTTTGGAGTCATCAAGCGCCTCTGTATGGGATGGATCAGAGTTTTCGGATTGGTTTGAAACAACACCGGGTGTTCCATAAGGCTGCATTTTGAGTACAATAATGTTTGCTTTGTTTATCGACGATATCTGTGATGAACTTCCAGGAGGAATACTCTTCGCCGATATCCAAGTGAAAGTTTTACTATACGCGGACGATTTAGTTGTTCTAACTGAAAATCCTTTCACTCTGCAGCTCCAAATAAACAGATTGAACTCCTTCTGCTTGCATGTTAACACAAACAAAACGAAAATAATGATTTTTGAAGCGCGTCAAAAAAGAAGGCTGCCGGAAGAGAATTGGTCACTCAATAATGAACGTATTGAAGTAGTACAAGAGTTTAAATATCTTGGAGTTTTGCTTACGCATAATTTAAATTTTTCTAAGCATGTCAAACAAAAAAGCAAAGAGGCTAAAATTGCGTTGAGTTTATTATGGCCAAAGTTTTTTGCCAATCCAAAAATCGATCTTGTGTCAAAATATCGGGTCTTTCAAGCAACTGTCAACACTTGTATGTGCTACGGTGCTCAAGTTTTTGGATACTTGGCTCTCGAGCCAAGTATCCAAAAGTTAAAAATGAACTCGGATTATTTAATAAGAGTGATGAAAAGGGGTGAAAGAAGTCTTCATAAAACCATCTTGCTAAGACTACTGCAATCTAATGCCACCCCTTTCAAAGAATGGAGTCAGCTAGCTATCTCACATGAAGCTTACTTAACTTTATTGGAGTCAAATGTAGATGAATGGAGCTCTATGTTTGCAAATGTTACTGCTAAAATTGATGAAAGAAATTACAATTAGCATCTCTCTAAAGCATCGTCAACATCCTCCAGAAACACCTATAGGAACCTCAATCACCAATTACCATCAGAAGCTAACTATTTCAATAATGAATTATCGACCGGAGCTATAAGTTATATCTTTAGAGCACGAGTTGAAATTTTAAATCTTAACTACGTGCCTCATCGAGCTGATCTTCCACAAATTTGTAATTTATGTAACAGAAGAGAAATTGAAGATATATGTACATCATTTTATTGCGGTATGCCCGATATTACAGGAAATTCGTCGATTACATTTAAATGAAAGCCATCTCACTGTAAACAGACTTCATGAGATATTAAATGGTTCGCTAGGATGGTCCACCCTATATAATTTCTGTAAGCACGCCCTAAATTTTCGAAATAGTTTCCCAACGTAAAGTCTAATCATTTGGCCAGTTACCATTATTTAAAACTTTTTAATTTTGTGTTTCAAATCACTTTAAAATTGATCTTTTTTATGTTTCTAATCATATTAAAATTGATATATCAGGCTACCATTATTTAAAATATTTTAATTTTGTGTTTCAAATCACTTTAAAATTGTAAACTTTTTATGTTTCAAATCATATTAAAATTGATATTTTTTTTGTGTTTCAAATCATATCAAAATTGTTAATGATTGCTTATCAAGTTTTTTTTCTATTGCTTACCTAATTTATTTTAGTATACGAATCCAACCAAATTGTTGTATTATTTTTATTGTTTTTTTTTTAACTTTTAACATTTTTTAAATTATGAATTAATTATTTAGTTCAATTATTTTACTTTTATTATTTTTCTTTTATTATGAAATGTCAAATCAGGCAGACGGCAGAATTGCCAAGTCCTTATTCTTAAGTAAGAATTATTGTTTAACTTTAATAAGAAAAAATAAAGAATTTATCTAATCTAATCTAATTGCTCTCACTGCGTTTAATCATTGTAAGGGTAATCATAACCCATTTAGTGCGCGCTCAGTAAAAAAAATCTCACTTAAAATAATAAAATAATTTGTTTTTTACATATAACATCATCATCATCATACAAAATAGACAACATAGTATTGTTAATAAATATTAATTCTAATACCTTGACAATTGTAATTATATATAACTGTATTATTTTTTTAACGTACAAAGAATTTTGGGAGCATTAGAAAATTTTATGAAATTTGTTTTTATAAAAAAAACTAAATTAGCAATATTTCCGCTCTTAACTATTGCTCTAATTAATCAATGCAGAAAGTTTTGATCCTATATCTATATATTTGAGATCACTTACCAAACACTCAAAAGTACCACTAAAACTTTGTTTTTATTTTTGCTTTGATTCGCCCTTCACTGATTGATATTGACATTCCCAATAAGAAGAACGTATAGAAAAACTCAACTGATGTGGTTATTTTATCATTTTCGAAGATTTGTATCGTTTTTGGTCAAATTGACAATAATTTCAGATTTGAGTTTTTACTGTCCCTGCAACTGTCCCCTAATTTTTTACCTGGGTCATTCTCTGGATCTTCCTACTCATCCTTTAGGCAGATTAGAGCATTATGATGAGCATTTAATACGAATTATTAAAGCGTCAGCTCCGTCACCTAACAACAACCCCAACTCACATTTTAATCTTAGAAACGTATTGTTCGATAGCGATTGCAAAAGATTACGTAAATTATCTTTTGTGTATCTTAAATTGTTTAGATCCACAAACGCTTTAATTTTCAAAAATATTTACCTTCATGTCAACAAGGAATACAAACAACTATGTACAACGAAAAAAACGGATTACCTTAAAAACCTAGCAAAAAAACTCACTAACTGCAAGAATTCAAAGGAATTTTGGAGTAATGTTCGAGAATTGGGTGGACGTAATAGAAATATGTTGAATACTCTCGGAGCTGAGACACTTGCTGCTCATTTTAAAACACTTTTGTCGGTCGATGAGAATCAACATTATTTCTCCTACGCACTTCCCAACTTCACAATCAGTGAATTAGATAGTCCAATATCTTGGAGTGATCTGGAAACAAGTTTGAGTAAGTCGAAGAATAACAAATTCCTGTCGAGTTTTACAAAAACAGCACTGATCAATTTAAAAACTATCTTGTGGAGTACTTTAACAGGTTATATAATGATGCTTATGTGCCAAAAAAACTTTAATAAAGCAGTTATTTCTGCCATTTTCAAGAAAGGAGATTCAAATCTTGCGGAAAACTACAGAGGAATTTCTATTCTTAACACTATGAGGAAGATTCTGACTTCAATTCTGTACGAAAGGCTCACTAAGTGGATCGAGAACACTAATCGTCTAAGCAAGTTTCAAGATGGTTTTCGGTCGGGCTTTTCAACGATGGATCACATTTTTGCACTTACCAGTATTGCCAGGAAGTCTATTGAAAAGAAAAAGAAATTGTATGCTTGTTTTGTAGATTTCAAAGCAGCATTTGATAAGGTCAACAGACAGGCTTTGATGTATAAGCTCTCATTACTAGGGATCTCCCGAAAATTCCTGATGATGTATTCTAAATTTTTGGAGTCATCAAGCGCCTCTGTATGGGATGGATCAGAGTTTTCGGATTGGTTTGAAACAACACCGGGTGTTCCACAAGGCTGCATTTTGAGCCCAATAATGTTTGCTTTGTTTATCGACGATATCTGTGATGAACTTCCAGGAGGAATACTCTTCGCCGATATCCAAGTGAAAGTTTTACTATACGCGGACGATTTAGTTGTTCTAACTGAAAATCCTTTCAGTCTGCAGCTCCAAATAAACAGATTGAACTCCTTCTGCTTGCATGTTAACACAAACAAAACGAAAATAATGATTTTTGAAGCGCGTCAAAAAAGAAGGCTGCCGGAAGAGAATTGGTCACTCAATAATGAACGTATTGAAGTAGTACAAGAGTTTAAATATCTTGGAGTTTTACTTACGCATAATTTAAATTTTTCTAAGCATGTCAAACAAAAAAGCAAAGAGGCTAAAATTGCGTTAAGTTTATTATGGCCAAAGTTTTTTGCCAATCCAAAAATCGATCTTGTGTCAAAATATCGGGTCTTTCAAGCAACTGTCAACACTTGTATGTGCTACGGTGCTCAAGTTTTTGGATACTTGGCTCTCGAGCCAAGTATCCAAAAGTTAAAAATGAACTCGGATTATTTAATAAGAGTGATGAAGAGGGATGAAAGAAGTCTTCATAAAACCATCTTGCTAAGACTACTGCAATCTAATGCCACCCCTTTCAAAGAATGGAGTCAGCTAGCTATCTCACATGAAGCTTACTTAACTTTATTGGAGTCAAATGTAGATGAATGGAGCTCTATGTTTGCAAATGTTACTGCTAAAATTGATGAAAGAAATTACAATTAGCATCTCTCTAAAGCATCGTCAACATCCTCCAGAAACACCTATAGGAACCTCAATCACCAATTACCATCAGAAGCTAACTATTTCAATAATGAATTATCGACCGGAGCTATAAGTTATATCTTTAGAGCACGAGTTGAAATTTTAAATCTTAACTACGTGCCTCATCGAGCTGATCTTCCACAAATTTGTAATTTATGTAACAGAAGAGAAATTGAAGATATATGTACATCATTTTATTGCGGTATGCCCGATATTACAGGAAATTCGTCGATTACATTTAAATGAAAGCCATCTCACTGTAAACAGACTTCATGAGATATTAAATGGTTCGCTAGGATGGTCCACCCTTTATAATTTCTGTAAGCACGCCCTAAATTTTCGAAATAGTTTCCCAACGTAAAGTCTAATCATTTGGCCAGTTACCATTATTTAAAACTTTTTAATTTTGTGTTTCAAATCACTTTAAAATTGATCTTTTTTATGTTTCTAATCATATTAAAATTGATATATCAGGCTACCATTATTTAAAATATTTTAATTTTGTGTTTCAAATCACTTTAAAATTGTAAACTTTTTATGTTTCAAATCATATTAAAATTGATATTTTTTTTGTGTTTCAAATCATATCAAAATTGTTAATGATTGCTTATCAAGTTTTTTTTCTATTGCTTACCTAATTTATTTTAGTATACGAATCCAACCAAATTGTTGTATTATTTTTATTGTTTTTTTTTTAACTTTTAACATTTTTTAAATTATGAATTAATTATTTAGTTCAATTATTTTACTTTTATTATTTTTCTTTTATTATGAAATGTCAAATCAGGCAGACGGCAGAATTGCCAAGTCCTTATTCTTAAGTAAGAATTATTGTTAAACTTTAATAAGAAAAAATAAAGAATTTATCTAATCTAATCTAATTGCTCTCACTGCGTTTAATCATTGTAAGGGTAATCATAACCCATTTAGTGCGCGCTCAGTAAAAAATCTCACTTAAAATAATAAAATAATTTGTTTTTTACATATAACATCATCATCATCATACAAAATAGACAACATAGTATTGTTAATAAATATTAATTTTAATACCTTGACAATTGTAATTATATATAACTGTATTATTTTTTTAACGTACAAAGAATTTTGGGAGCATTAGAAAATTTTATGAAATTTGTTTTTATAAAAAAAACTAAATTAGCAATATTTCCGCTCTTAACTATTGCTCTAATTAATCAATGCAGAAAGTTTTGATCCTATATCTATATATTTGAGATCACTTACCAAACACTCAAAAGTACCACTAAAACTTTGTTTTTATTTTTGCTTTGATTCGCCCTTCACTGATTGATATTGACATTCCCAATAAGAAGAACGTATAGAAAAACTCAACTGATGTGGTTATTTTATCATTTTCGAAGATTTGTATCGTTTTTGGTCAAATTGACAATAATTTCAGATTTGAGTTTTTACTGTCCCTGCAACTGTCCCCTAATTTTTTACCTGGGTCATTCTCTGGATCTTCCTACTCATCCTTTAGGCAGATTAGAGCATTATGATGAGCATTTAATACGAATTATTAAAGCGTCAGCTCCGTCACCTAACAACAACCCCAACTCACATTTTAATCTTAGAAACGTATGGTTCGATAGCGATTGCAAAAGATTACGTAAATTATCTTTTGTGTATCTTAAATTGTTTAGATCCACAAACGCTTTAATTTTCAAAAATATTTACCTTCATGTCAACAAGGAATACAAACAACTATGTACAACGAAAAAAACGGATTACCTTAAAAACCTAGCAAAAAAACTCACTAACTGCAAGAATTCAAAGGAATTTTGGAGTAATGTTCGAGAATTGGGTGGACGTAATAGAAATATGTTGAATACTCTCGGAGCTGAGACACTTGCTGCTCATTTTAAAACACTTTTGTCGGTCGATGAGAATCAACATTATTTCTCCTACGCACTTCCCAACTTCACAATCAGTGAATTAGATAGTCCAATATCTTGGAGTGATCTGGAAACAAGTTTGAGTAAGTCGAAGAATAACAAATTCCTGTCGAGTTTTACAAAAACAGCACTGATCAATTTAAAAACTATCTTGTGGAGTACTTTAACAGGTTATATAATGATGCTTATGTGCCAAAAAACTTTAATAAAGCAGTTATTTCTGCCATTTTCAAGAAAGGAGATTCAAATCTTGCGGAAAACTACAGAGGAATTTCTATTCTTAACACTATGAGGAAGATTCTGACTTCAATTCTGTACGAAAGGCTCACTAAGTGGATCGAGAACACTAATCGTCTAAGCAAGTTTCAAGATGGTTTTCGGTCGGGCTTTTCAACGATGGATCACATTTTTGCACTTACCAGTATTGCCAGGAAGTCTATTGAAAAAAAAAAGAAATTGTATGCTTGTTTTGTAGATTTCAAAGCAGCATTTGATAAGGTCAACAGACAGGCTTTGATGTATAAGCTCTCATTACTAGGGATCTCCCGAAAATTCCTGATGATGTATTCTAAATTTTTGGAGTCATCAAGCGCCTCTGTATGGGATGGATCAGAGTTTTCGGATTGGTTTGAAACAACACCGGGTGTTCCATAAGGCTGCATTTTGAGTACAATAATGTTTGCTTTGTTTATCGACGATATCTGTGATGAACTTCCAGGAGGAATACTCTTCGCCGATATCCAAGTGAAAGTTTTACTATACGCGGACGATTTAGTTGTTCTAACTGAAAATCCTTTCACTCTGCAGCTCCAAATAAACAGATTGAACTCCTTCTGCTTGCATGTTAACACAAACAAAACGAAAATAATGATTTTTGAAGCGCGTCAAAAAAGAAGGCTGCCGGAAGAGAATTGGTCACTCAATAATGAACGTATTGAAGTAGTACAAGAGTTTAAATATCTTGGAGTTTTGCTTACGCATAATTTAAATTTTTCTAAGCATGTCAAACAAAAAAGCAAAGAGGCTAAAATTGCGTTAAGTTTATTATGGCCAAAGTTTTTTGCCAATCCAAAAATCGATCTTGTGTCAAAATATCGGGTCTTTCAAGCAACTGTCAACACTTGTATGTGCTACGGTGCTCAAGTTTTTGGATACTTGGCTCTCGAGCCAAGTATCCAAAAGTTAAAAATGAACTCGGATTATTTAATAAGAGTGATGAAGAGGGATGAAAGAAGTCTTCATAAAACCATCTTGCTAAGACTACTGCAATCTAATGCCACCCCTTTCAAAGAATGGAGTCAGCTAGCTATCTCACATGAAGCTTACTTAACTTTATTGGAGTCAAATGTAGATGAATGGAGCTCTATGTTTGCAAATGTTACTGCTAAAATTGATGAAAGAAATTACAATTAGCATCTCTCTAAAGCATCGTCAACATCCTCCAGAAACACCTATAGGAACCTCAATCACCAATTACCATCAGAAGCTAACTATTTCAATAATGAATTATCGACCGGAGCTATAAGTTATATCTTTAGAGCACGAGTTGAAATTTTAAATCTTAACTACGTGCCTCATCGAGCTGATCTTCCACAAATTTGTAATTTATGTAACAGAAGAGAAATTGAAGATATATGTACATCATTTTATTGCGGTATGCCCGATATTACAGGAAATTCGTCGATTACATTTAAATGAAAGCCATCTCACTGTAAACAGACTTCATGAGATATTAAATGGTTCGCTAGGATGGTCCACCCTATATAATTTCTGTAAGCACGCCCTAAATTTTCGAAATAGTTTCCCAACGTAAAGTCTAATCATTTGGCCAGTTACCATTATTTAAAACTTTTTAATTTTGTGTTTCAAATCACTTTAAAATTGATCTTTTTTATGTTTCTAATCATATTAAAATTGATATATCAGGCTACCATTATTTAAAATATTTTAATTTTGTGTTTCAAATCACTTTAAAATTGTAAACTTTTTATGTTTCAAATCATATTAAAATTGATATTTTTTTTGTGTTTCAAATCATATCAAAATTGTTAATGATTGCTTATCAAGTTTTTTTTCTATTGCTTACCTAATTTATTTTAGTATACGAATCCAACCAAATTGTTGTATTATTTTTATTGTTTTTTTTTTTAACTTTTAACATTTTTTAAATTATGAATTAATTATTTAGTTCAATTATTTTACTTTTATTATTTTTCTTTTATTATGAAATGTCAAATCAGGCAGACGGCAGAATTGCCAAGTCCTTATTCTTAAGTAAGAATTATTGTTAAACTTTAATAAGAAAAAATAAAGAATTTATCTAATCTAATCTAATTGCTCTCACTGCGTTTAATCATTGTAAGGGTAATCATAACCCATTTAGTGCGCGCTCAGTAAAAAATCTCACTTAAAATAATAAAATAATTTGTTTTTTACATATAACATCATCATCATCATACAAAATAGACAACATAGTATTGTTAATAAATATTAATTCTAATACCTTGACAATTGTAATTATATATAACTGTATTATTTTTTTAACGTACAAAGAATTTTGGGAGCATTAGAAAATTTTATGAAATTTGTTTTTATAAAAAAAACTAAATTAGCAATATTTCCGCTCTTAACTATTGCTCTAATTAATCAATGCAGAAAGTTTTGATCCTATATCTATATATTTGAGATCACTTACCAAACACTCAAAAGTACCACTAAAACTTTGTTTTTATTTTTGCTTTGATTCGCCCTTCACTGATTGATATTTACATTCCCAATAAGAAGAACGTATAGAAAAACTCAACTGATGTGGTTATTTTATCATTTTCGAAGATTTGTATCGTTTTTGGTCAAATTGACAATAATTTCAGATTTGAGTTTTTACTGTCCCTGCAACTGTCCCCTAATTTTTTACCTGGGTCATTCTCTGGATCTTCCTACTCATCCTTTAGGCAGATTAGAGCATTATGATGAGCATTTAATACGAATTATTAAAGCGTCAGCTCCGTCACCTAACAACAACCCCAACTCACATTTTAATCTTAGAAACGTATGGTTCGATAGCGATTGCAAAAGATTACGTAAATTATCTTTTGTGTATCTTAAATTGTTTAGATCCACAAACGCTTTAATTTTCAAAAATATTTACCTTCATGTCAACAAGGAATACAAACAACTATGTACAACGAAAAAAACGGATTACCTTAAAAACCTAGCAAAAAAACTCACTAACTGCAAGAATTCAAAGGAATTTTGGAGTAATGTTCGAGAATTGGGTGGACGTAATAGAAATATGTTGAATACTCTCGGAGCTGAGACACTTGCTGCTCATTTTAAAACACTTTTGTCGGTCGATGAGAATCAACATTATTTCTCCTACGCACTTCCCAACTTCACAATCAGTGAATTAGATAGTCCAATATCTTGGAGTGATCTGGAAACAAGTTTGAGTAAGTCGAAGAATAACAAATTCCTGTCGAGTTTTACAAAAACAGCACTGATCAATTTAAAAACTATCTTGTGGAGTACTTTAACAGGTTATATAATGATGCTTATGTGCCAAAAAACTTTAATAAAGCAGTTATTTATGCCATTTTCAAGAAAGGAGATTCAAATCTTGCGGAAAACTACAGAGGAATTTCTATTCTTAACACTATGAGGAAGATTCTGACTTCAATTCTGTACGAAAGGCTCACTAAGTGGATCGAGAACACTAATCGTCTAAGCAAGTTTCAAGATGGTTTTCGGTCGGGCTTTTCAACGATGGATCACATTTTTGCACTTACCAGTATTGCCAGGAAGTCTATTGAAAAGAAAAAGAAATTGTATGCTTGTTTTGTAGATTTCAAAGCAGCATTTGATAAGGTCAACAGACAGGCTTTGATGTATAAGCTCTCATTACTAGGGATCTCCCGAAAATTCCTGATGATGTATTCTAAATTTTTGGAGTCATCAAGCGCCTCTGTATGGGATGGATCAGAGTTTTCGGATTGGTTTGAAACAACACCGGGTGTTCCATAAGGCTGCATTTTGAGTACAATAATGTTTGCTTTGTTTATCGACGATATCTGTGATGAACTTCCAGGAGGAATACTCTTCGCCGATATCCAAGTGAAAGTTTTACTATACGCGGACGATTTAGTTGTTCTAACTGAAAATCCTTTCACTCTGCAGCTCCAAATAAACAGATTGAACTCCTTCTGCTTGCATGTTAACACAAACAAAACGAAAATAATGATTTTTGAAGCGCGTCAAAAAAGAAGGCTGCCGGAAGAGAATTGGTCACTCAATAATGAACGTATTGAAGTAGTACAAGAGTTTAAATATCTTGGAGTTTTGCTTACGCATAATTTAAATTTTTCTAAGCATGTCAAACAAAAAAGCAAAGAGGCTAAAATTGCGTTGAGTTTATTATGGCCAAAGTTTTTTGCCAATCCAAAAATCGATCTTGTGTCAAAATATCGGGTCTTTCAAGCAACTGTCAACACTTGTATGTGCTACGGTGCTCAAGTTTTTGGATACTTGGCTCTCGAGCCAAGTATCCAAAAGTTAAAAATGAACTCGGATTATTTAATAAGAGTGATGAAGAGGGATGAAAGAAGTCTTCATAAAACCATCTTGCTAAGACTACTGCAATCTAATGCCACCCCTTTCAAAGAATGGAGTCAGCTAGCTATCTCACATGAAGCTTACTTAACTTTATTGGAGTCAAATGTAGATGAATGGAGCTCTATGTTTGCAAATGTTACTGCTAAAATTGATGAAAGAAATTACAATTAGCATCTCTCTAAAGCATCGTCAACATCCTCCAGAAACACCTATAGGAACCTCAATCACCAATTACCATCAGAAGCTAACTATTTCAATAATGAATTATCGACCGGAGCTATAAGTTATATCTTTAGAGCACGAGTTGAAATTTTAAATCTTAACTACGTGCCTCATCGAGCTGATCTTCCACAAATTTGTAATTTATGTAACAGAAGAGAAATTGAAGATATATGTACATCATTTTATTGCGGTATGCCCGATATTACAGGAAATTCGTCGATTACATTTAAATGAAAGCCATCTCACTGTAAACAGACTTCATGAGATATTAAATGGTTCGCTAGGATGGTCCACCCTATATAATTTCTGTAAGCACGCCCTAAATTTTCGAAATAGTTTCCCAACGTAAAGTCTAATCATTTGGCCAGTTACCATTATTTAAAACTTTTTAATTTTGTGTTTCAAATCACTTTAAAATTGATCTTTTTTATGTTTCTAATCATATTAAAATTGATATATCAGGCTACCATTATTTAAAATATTTTAATTTTGTGTTTCAAATCACTTTAAAATTGTAAACTTTTTATGTTTCAAATCATATTAAAATTGATATTTTTTTTGTGTTTCAAATCATATCAAAATTGTTAATGATTGCTTATCAAGTTTTTTTTCTATTGCTTACCTAATTTATTTTAGTATACGAATCCAACCAAATTGTTGTATTATTTTTATTGTTTTTTTTTTAACTTTTAACATTTTTTAAATTATGAATTAATTATTTAGTTCAATTATTTTACTTTTATTATTTTTCTTTTATTATGAAATGTCAAATCAGGCAGACGGCAGAATTGCCAAGTCCTTATTCTTAAGTAAGAATTATTGTTAAACTTTAATAAGAAAAAATAAAGAATTTATCTAATCTAATCTAATTGCTCTCACTGCGTTTAATCATTGTAAGGGTAATCATAACCCATTTAGTGCGCGCTCAGTAAAAAAAATCTCACTTAAAATAATAAAATAATTTGTTTTTTACATATAACATCATCATCATCATACAAAATAGACAACATAGTATTGTTAATAAATATTAATTCTAATACCTTGACAATTGTAATTATATATAACTGTATTATTTTTTTAACGTACAAAGAATTTTGGGAGCGTTAGAAAATTTTATGAAATTTGTTTTTATAAAAAAAACTAAATTAGCAATATTTCCGCTCTTAACTATTGCTCTAATTAATCAATGCAGAAAGTTTTGATCCTATATCTATATATTTGAGATCACTTACCAAACACTCAAAAGTACCACTAAAACTTTGTTTTTATTTTTGCTTTGATTCGCCCTTCACTGATTGATATTGACATTCCCAATAAGAAGAACGTATAGAAAAACTCAACTGATGTGGTTATTTTATCATTTTCGAAGATTTTTATCGTTTTTGGTCAAATTGACAATAATTTCAGATTTGAGTTTTTACTGTCCCTGCAACTGTCCCCTAATTTTTTACCTGGGTCATTCTCTGGATCTTCCTACTCATCCTTTAGGCAGATTAGAGCATTATGATGAGCATTTAATACGAATTATTAAAGCGTCAGCTCCGTCACCTAACAACAACCCCAACTCACATTTTAATCTTAGAAACGTATGGTTCGATAGCGATTGCAAAAGATTACGTAAATTATCTTTTGTGTATCTTAAATTGTTTAGATCCACAAACGCTTTAATTTTCAAAAATATTTACCTTCATGTCAACAAGGAATACAAACAACTATGTACAACGAAAAAAACGGATTACCTTAAAAACCTAGCAAAAAAACTCACTAACTGCAAGAATTCAAAGGAATTTTGGAGTAATGTTCGAGAATTGGGTGGACGTAATAGAAATATGTTGAATACTCTCGGAGCTGAGACACTTGCTGCTCATTTTAAAACACTTTTGTCGGTCGATGAGAATCAACATTATTTCTCCTACGCACTTCCCAACTTCACAATCAGTGAATTAGATAGTCCAATATCTTGGAGTGATCTGGAAACAAGTTTGAGTAAGTCGAAGAATAACAAATTCCTGTCGAGTTTTACAAAAACAGCACTGATCAATTTAAAAACTATCTTGTGGAGTACTTTAACAGGTTATATAATGATGCTTATGTGCCAAAAAACTTTAATAAAGCAGTTATTTCTGCCATTTTCAAGAAAGGAGATTCAAATCTTGCGGAAAACTACAGAGGAATTTCTATTCTTAACACTATGAGGAAGATTCTGACTTCAATTCTGTACGAAAGGCTCACTAAGTGGATCGAGAACACTAATCGTCTAAGCAAGTTTCAAGATGGTTTTCGGTCGGGCTTTTCAACGATGGATCACATTTTTGCACTTACCAGTATTGCCAGGAAGTCTATTGAAAAGAAAAAGAAATTGTATGCTTGTTTTGTAGATTTCAAAGCAGCATTTTGATAAGGTCAACAGACAGGCTTTGATGTATAAGCTCTCATTACTAGGGATCTCCCGAAAATTCCTGATGATGTATTCTAAATTTTTGGAGTCATCAAGCGCCTCTGTATGGGATGGATCAGAGTTTTCGGATTGGTTTGAAACAACACCGGGTGTTCCACAAGGCTGCATTTTGAGCCCAATAATGTTTGCTTTGTTTATCGACGATATCTGTGATGAACTTCCAGGAGGAATACTCTTCGCCGATATCCAAGTGAAAGTTTTACTATACGCGGACGATTTAGTTGTTCTAACTGAAAATCCTTTCACTCTGCAGCTCCAAATAAACAGATTGAACTCCTTCTGCTTGCATGTTAACACAAACAAAACGAAAATAATGATTTTTGAAGCGCGTCAAAAAAGAAGGCTGCCGGAAGAGAATTGGTCACTCAATAATGAACGTATTGAAGTAGTACAAGAGTTTAAATATCTTGGAGTTTTGCTTACGCATAATTTAAATTTTTCTAAGCATGTCAAACAAAAAAGCAAAGAGGCTAAAATTGCGTTGAGTTTATTATGGCCAAAGTTTTTTGCCAATCCAAAAATCGATCTTGTGTTAAAATATCGGGTCTTTCAAGCAACTGTCAACACTTGTATGTGCTACGGTGCTCAAGTTTTTGGATCCAAATCCAAAAGTTAAAAATGAACTCGGATTATTTAATAAGAGTGATGAAGAGGGATGAAAGAAGTCTTCATAAAACCATCTTGCTAAGACTACTGCAATCTAATGCCACCCCTTTCAAAGAATGGAGTCAGCTAGCTATCTCACATGAAGCTTACTTAACTTTATTGGAGTCAAATGTAGATGAATGGAGCTCTATGTTTGCAAATGTTACTGCTAAAATTGATGAAAGAAATTACAATTAGCATTTCTCTAAAGCATCGTCAACATCCTCCAGAAACACCTATAGGAACCTCAATCACCAATTACCATCAGAAGCTAACTATTTCAATAATGAATTATCGACCGGAGCTATAAGTTATATCTTTAGAGCACGAGTTGAAATTTTAAATCTTAACTACGTGCCTCATCGAGCTGATCTTCCACAAATTTGTAATTTATGTAACAGAAGAGAAATTGAAGATATATGTACATCATTTTATTGCGGTATGCCCGATATTACAGGAAATTCGTCGATTACATTTAAATGAAAGCCATCTCACTGTAAACAGACTTCATGAGATATTAAATGGTTCGCTAGGATGGTCCACCCTATATAATTTCTGTAAGCACGCCCTAAATTTTCGAAATAGTTTCCCAACGTAAAGTCTAATCATTTGGCCAGTTACCATTATTTAAAACTTTTTAATTTTGTGTTTCAAATCACTTTAAAATTGATCTTTTTTATGTTTCTAATCATATTAAAATTGATATATCAGGCTACCATTATTTAAAATATTTTAATTTTGTGTTTCAAATCACTTTAAAATTGTAAACTTTTTATGTTTCAAATCATATTAAAATTAATATTTTTTTTGTGTTTCAAATCATATCAAAATTGTTAATGATTGCTTATCAAGTTTTTTTTCTATTGCTTACCTAATTTATTTTAGTATACGAATCCAACCAAATTGTTGTATTATTTTTATTGTTTTTTTTTTTAACTTTTAACATTTTTTAAATTATGAATTAATTATTTAGTTCAATTATTTTACTTTTATTATTTTTCTTTTATTATGAAATGTCAAATCAGGCAGACGGCAGAATTGCCAAGTCCTTATTCTTAAGTAAGAATTATTGTTAAACTTTAATAAGAAAAAATAAAGAATTTATCTAATCTAATCTAATTGCTCTCACTGCGTTTAATCATTGTAAGGGTAATCATAACCCATTTAGTGCGCGCTCAGTAAAAAAAATCTCACTTAAAATAATAAAATAATTTGTTTTTTACATATAACATCATCATCATCATACAAAATAGACAACATAGTATTGTTAATAAATATTAATTCTAATACCTTGACAATTGTAATTATATATAACTGTATTATTTTTTTAACGTACAAAGAATTTTGGGAGCATTAGAAAATTTTATGAAATTTGTTTTTATAAAAAAAACTAAATTAGCAATATTTCCGCTCTTAACTATTGCTCTAATTAATCAATGCAGAAAGTTTTGATCCTATATCTATATATTTGAGATCACTTACCAAACACTCAAAAGTACCACTAAAACTTTGTTTTTATTTTTGCTTTGATTCGCCCTTCACTGATTGATATTGACATTCCCAATAAGAAGAACGTATAGAAAAACTCAACTGATGTGGTTATTTTATCATTTTAGAAGATTTTTATCGTTTTTGGTCAAATTGACAATAATTTCAGATTTGAGTTTTTACTGTCCCTGCAACTGTCCCCTAATTTTTTACCTGGGTCATTCTCTGGATCTTCCTACTCATCCTTTAGGCAGATTAGAGCATTATGATGAGCATTTAATACGAATTATTAAAGCGTCAGCTCCGTCACCTAACAACAACCCCAACTCACATTTTAATCTTAGAAACGTATGGTTCGATAGCGATTGCAAAAGATTACGTAAATTATCTTTTGTGTATCTTAAATTGTTTAGATCCACAAACGCTTTAATTTTCAAAAATATTTACCTTCATGTCAACAAGGAATACAAACAACTATGTACAACGAAAAAAACGGATTACCTTAAAAACCTAGCAAAAAAACTCACTAACTGCAAGAATTCAAAGGAATTTTGGAGTAATGTTCGAGAATTGGGTGGACGTAATAGAAATATGTTGAATACTCTCGGAGCTGAGACACTTGCTGCTCATTTTAAAACACTTTTGTCGATCGATGAGAATCAACATTATTTCTCCTACGCACTTCCCAACTTCACAATCAGTGAATTAGATAGTCCAATATCTTGGAGTGATCTGGAAACAAGTTTGAGTAAGTCGAAGAATAACAAATTCCTGTCGAGTTTTACAAAAACAGCACTGATCAATTTAAAAACTATCTTGTGGAGTACTTTAACAGGTTATATAATGATGCTTATGTGCCAAAAAACTTTAATAAAGCAGTTATTTCTGCCATTTTCAAGAAAGGAGATTCAAATCTTGCGGAAAACTACAGAGGAATTTCTATTCTTAACACTATGAGGAAGATTCTGACTTCAATTCTGTACGAAAGGCTCACTAAGTGGATCGAGAACACTAATCGTCTAAGCAAGTTTCAAGATGGTTTTCGGTCGGGCTTTTCAACGATGGATCACATTTTTGCACTTACCAGTATTGCCAGGAAGTCTATTGAAAAGAAAAAGAAATTGTATGCTTGTTTTGTAGATTTCATAGCAGCATTTGATAAGGTCAACAGACAGGCTTTGATGTATAAGCTCTCATTACTAGGGATCTCCCGAAAATTCCTGATGATGTATTCTAAATTTTTGGAGTCATCAAGCGCCTCTGTATGGGATGGATCAGAGTTTTCGGATTGGTTTGAAACAACACCGGGTGTTCCATAAGGCTGCATTTTGAGTACAATAATGTTTGCTTTGTTTATCGACGATATCTGTGATGAACTTCCAGGAGGAATACTCTTCGCCGATATCCAAGTGAAAGTTTTACTATACGCGGACGATTTAGTTGTTCTAACTGAAAATCCTTTCACTCTGCAGCTCCAAATAAACAGATTGAACTCCTTCTGCTTGCATGTTAACACAAACAAAACGAAAATAATGATTTTTGAAGCGCGTCAAAAAAGAAGGCTGCCGGAAGAGAATTGGTCACTCAATAATGAACGTATTGAAGTAGTACAAGAGTTTAAATATCTTGGAGTTTTGCTTACGCATAATTTAAATTTTTCTAAGCATGTCAAACAAAAAAGCAAAGAGGCTAAAATTGCGTTGAGTTTATTATGGCCAAAGTTTTTTGCCAATCCAAAAATCGATCTTGTGTCAAAATATCGGGCCTTTCAAGCAACTGTCAACACTTGTATGTGCTACGGTGCTCAAGTTTTTGGATACTTGGCTCTCGAGCCAAGTATCCAAAAGTTAAAAATGAACTCGGATTATTTAATAAGAGTGATGAAGAGGGATGAAAGAAGTCTTCATAAAACCATCTTGCTAAGACTACTGCAATCTAATGCCACCCCTTTCAAAGAATGGAGTCAGCTAGCTATCTCACATGAAGCTTACTTAACTTTATTGGAGTCAAATGTAGATGAATGGAGCTCTATGTTTGCAAATGTTACTGCTAAAATTGATGAAAGAAATTACAATTAGCATCTCTCTAAAGCATCGTCAACATCCTCCAGAAACACCTATAGGAACCTCAATCACCAATTACCATCAGAAGCTAACTATTTCAATAATGAATTATCGACCGGAGCTATAAGTTATATCTTTAGAGCACGAGTTGAAATTTTAAATCTTAACTCGTGCCTCATCGAGCTGATCTTCCACAAATTTGTAATTTATGTAACAGAAGAGAAATTGAAGATATATGTACATCATTTTATTGCGGTATTCCCGATATTACAGGAAATTCGTCGATTACATTTAAATGAAAGCCATCTCACTGTAAACAGACTTCATGAGATATTAAATGGTTCGCTAGGATGGTCCACCCTATATAATTTCTGTAAGCACGCCCTAAATTTTCGAAATAGTTTCCCAACGTAAAGTCTAATCATTAGGCCAGTTACCATTATTTAAAACTTTTTAATTTTGTGTTTCAAATCACTTTAAAATTGATCTTTTTTATGTTTCTAATCATATTAAAATTGATATATCAGGCTACCATTATTTAAAATATTTTAATTTTGTGTTTCAAATCACTTTAAAATTGTAAACTTTTTATGTTTCAAATCATATTAAAATTGATATTTTTTTTGTGTTTCAAATCATATCAAAATTGTTAATGATTGCTTATCAAGTTTTTTTTCTATTGCTTACCTAATTTATTTTAGTATACGAATCCAACCAAATTGTTGTATTATTTTTATTGTTTTTTTTTTTAACTTTTAACATTTTTTAAATTATGAATTAATTATTTAGTTCAATTATTTTACTTTTATTATTTTTCTTTTATTATGAAATGTCAAATCAGGCAGACGGCAGAATTGCCAAGTCCTTATTCTTAAGTAAGAATTATTGTTAAACTTTAATAAGAAAAAATAAAGAATTTATCTAATCTAATCTAATTGCTCTCACTGCGTTTAATCATTGTAAGGGTAATCATAACCCATTTAGTGCGCGCTCAGTAAAAAAAATCTCACTTAAAATAATAAAATAATTTGTTTTTTACATATAACATCATCATCATCATACAAAATAGACAACATAGTATTGTTAATAAATATTAATTCTAATACCTTGACAATTGTAATTATATATAACTGTATTATTTTTTTAACGTACAAAGAATTTTGGGAGCATTAGAAAATTTTATGAAATTTGTTTTTATAAAAAAAACTAAATTAGCAATATTTCCGCTCTTAACTATTGCTCTAATTAATCAATGCAGAAAGTTTTGATCCTATATCTATATATTTGAGATCACTTACCAAACACTCAAAAGTACCACTAAAACTTTGTTTTTATTTTTGCTTTGATTCGCCCTTCACTGATTGATATTGACATTCCCAATAAGAAGAACGTATAGAAAAACTCAACTGATGTGGTTATTTTATCATTTTCGAAGATTTTTATCGTTTTTGGTCAAATTGACAATAATTTCAGATTTGAGTTTTTACTGTCCCTGCAACTGTCCCCTAATTTTTTACCTGGGTCATTCTCTGGATCTTCCTACTCATCCTTTAGGCAGATTAGAGCATTATGATGAGCATTTAATACGAATTATTAAAGCGTCAGCTCCGTCACCTAACAACAACCCCAACTCACATTTTAATCTTAGAAACGTATGGTTCGATAGCGATTGCAAAAGATTACGTAAATTATCTTTTGTGTATCTTAAATTGTTTAGATCCACAAACGCTTTAATTTTCAAAAATATTTACCTTCATGCCAACAAGGAATACAAACAACTATGTACAACGAAAAAAACGGATTACCTTAAAAACCTAGCAAAAAAACTCACTAACTGCTAGAATTCAAAGGAATTTTGGAGTAATGTTCGAGAATTGGGTGGACGTAATAGAAATATGTTGAATACTCTCGGAGCTGAGACACTTGCTGCTCATTTTAAAACACTTTTGTCGGTCGATGAGAATCAACATTATTTCTCCTACGCACTTCCCAACTTCACAATCAGTGAATTAGATAGTCCAATATCTTGGAGTGATCTGGAAACAAGTTTGAGTAAGTCGAAGAATAACAAATTCCTGTCGAGTTTTACAAAAACAGCACTGATCAATTTAAAAACTATCTTGTGGAGTACTTTAACAGGTTATATAATGATGCTTATGTGCCAAAAAACTTTAATAAAGCAGTTATTTCTGCCATTTTCAAGAAAGGAGATTCAAATCTTGCGGAAAACTACAGAGGAATTTCTATTCTTAACACTATGAGGAAGATTCTGACTTCAATTCTGTACGAAAGGCTCACTAAGTGGATCGAGAACACTAATCGTCTAAGCAAGTTTCAAGATGGTTTTCGGTCGGGCTTTTCAACGATGGATCACATTTTTGCACTTACCAGTATTGCCAGGAAGTCTATTGAAAAGAAAAAGAAATTGTATGCTTGTTTTGTAGATTTCATAGCAGCATTTGATAAGGTCAACAGACAGGCTTTGATGTATAAGCTCTCATTACTAGGGATCTCCCGAAAATTCCTGATGATGTATTCTAAATTTTTGGAGTCATCAAGCGCCTCTGTATGGGATGGATCAGAGTTTTCGGATTGGTTTGAAACAACACCGGGTGTTCCATAAGGCTGCATTTTGAGTACAATAATGTTTGCTTTGTTTATCGACGATATCTGTGATGAACTTCCAGGAGGAATACTCTTCGCCGATATCCAAGTGAAAGTTTTACTATACGCGGACGATTTAGTTGTTCTAACTGAAAATCCTTTCACTCTGCAGCTCCAAATAAACAGATTGAACTCCTTCTGCTTGCATGTTAACACAAACAAAACGAAAATAATGATTTTTGAAGCGCGTCAAAAAAGAAGGCTGCCGGAAGAGAATTGGTCACTCAATAATGAACGTATTGAAGTAGTACAAGAGTTTAAATATCTTGGAGTTTTGCTTACGCATAATTTAAATTTTTCTAAGCATGTCAAACAAAAAAGCAAAGAGGCTAAAATTGCGTTGAGTTTATTATGGCCAAAGTTTTTTGCCAATCCAAAAATCGATCTTGTGTCAAAATATCGGGCCTTTCAAGCAACTGTCAACACTTGTATGTGCTACGGTGCTCAAGTTTTTGGATACTTGGCTCTCGAGCCAAGTATCCAAAAGTTACAAATGAACTCGGATTATTTAATAAGAGTGATGAAGAGGGATGAAAGAAGTCTTCATAAAACCATCTTGCTAAGACTACTGCAATCTAATGCCACCCCTTTCAAAGAATGGAGTCAGCTAGCTATCTCACATGAAGCTTACTTAACTTTATTGGAGTCAAATGTAGATGAATGGAGCTCTATGTTTGCAAATGTTACTGCTAAAATTGATGAAAGAAATTACAATTAGCATCTCTCTAAAGCATCGTCAACATCCTCCAGAAACACCTATAGGAACCTCAATCACCAATTACCATCAGAAGCTAACTATTTCAATAATGAATTATCGACCGGAGCTATAAGTTATATCTTTAGAGCACGAGTTGAAATTTTAAATCTTAACTCGTGCCTCATCGAGCTGATCTTCCACAAATTTGTAATTTATGTAACAGAAGAGAAATTGAAGATATATGTACATCATTTTATTGCGGTATTCCCGATATTACAGGAAATTCGTCGATTACATTTAAATGAAAGCCATCTCACTGTAAACAGACTTCATGAGATATTAAATGGTTCGCTAGGATGGTCCACCCTATATAATTTCTGTAAGCACGCCCTAAATTTTCGAAATAGTTTCCCAACGTAAAGTCTAATCATTAGGCCAGTTACCATTATTTAAAACTTTTTAATTTTGTGTTTCAAATCACTTTAAAATTGATCTTTTTTATGTTTCTAATCATATTAAAATTGATATATCAGGCTACCATTATTTAAAATATTTTAATTTTGTGTTTCAAATCACTTTAAAATTGTAAACTTTTTATGTTTCAAATCATATTAAAATTGATATTTTTTTTGTGTTTCAAATCATATCAAAATTGTTAATGATTGCTTATCAAGTTTTTTTTCTATTGCTTACCTAATTTATTTTAGTATACGAATCCAACCAAATTGTTGTATTATTTTTATTGTTTTTTTTTTTAACTTTTAACATTTTTTAAATTATGAATTAATTATTTAGTTCAATTATTTTACTTTTATTATTTTTCTTTTATTATGAAATGTCAAATCAGGCAGACGGCAGAATTGCCAAGTCCTTATTCTTAAGTAAGAATTATTGTTAAACTTTAATAAGAAAAAATAAAGAATTTATCTAATCTAATCTAATTGCTCTCACTGCGTTTAATCATTGTAAGGGTAATCATAACCCATTTAGTGCGCGCTCAGTAAAAAAAATCTCACTTAAAATAATAAAATAATTTGTTTTTTACATATAACATCATCATCATCATACAAAATAGACAACATAGTATTGTTAATAAATATTAATTCTAATACCTTGACAATTGTAATTATATATAACTGTATTATTTTTTTAACGTACAAAGAATTTTGGGAGCATTAGAAAATTTTATGAAATTTGTTTTTATAAAAAAAACTAAATTAGCAATATTTCCGCTCTTAACTATTGCTCTAATTAATCAATGCAGAAAGTTTTGATCCTATATCTATATATTTGAGATCACTTACCAAACACTCAAAAGTACCACTAAAACTTTGTTTTTATTTTTGCTTTGATTCGCCCTTCACTGATTGATATTGACATTCCCAATAAGAAGAACGTATAGAAAAACTCAACTGATGTGGTTATTTTATCATTTTCGAAGATTTTTATCGTTTTTGGTCAAATTGACAATAATTTCAGATTTGAGTTTTTACTGTCCCTGCAACTGTCCCCTAATTTTTTACCTGGGTCATTCTCTGGATCTTCCTACTCATCCTTTAGGCAGATTAGAGCATTATGATGAGCATTTAATACGAATTATTAAAGCGTCAGCTCCGTCACCTAACAACAACCCCAACTCACATTTTAATCTTAGAAACTTATGGTTCGATAGCGATTGCAAAAGATTACGTAAATTATCTTTTGTGTATCTTAAATTGTTTAGATCCACAAACGCTTTAATTTTCAAAAATATTTACCTTCATGTCAACAAGGAATACAAACAACTATGTACAACGAAAAAAACGGATTACCTTAAAAACCTAGCAAAAAAACTCACTAACTGCAAGAATTCAAAGGAATTTTGGAGTAATGTCCGAGAATTGGGTGGACGTAATAGAAATATGTTGAATACTCTCGGAGCTGAGACACTTGCTGCTCATTTTAAAACACTTTTGTCGGTCGATGAGAATCAACATTATTTCTCCTACGCACTTCCCAACTTCACAATCAGTGAATTAGATAGTCCAATATCTTGGAGTGATCTGGAAACAAGTTTGAGTAAGTCGAAGAATAACAAATTCCTGTCGAGTTTTACAAAAACAGCACTGATCAATTTAAAAACTATCTTGTGGAGTACTTTAACAGGTTATATAATGATGCTTATGCTGATGCCAAAAAACTTTAATAAAGCAGTTATTTCTGCCATTTTCAAGAAAGGAGATTCAAATCTTGCGGAAAACTACAGAGGAATTTCTATTCTTAACACTATGAGGAAGATTCTGACTTCAATTCTGTACGAAAGGCTCACTAAGTGGATCGAGAACACTAATCGTCTAAGCAAGTTTCAAGATGGTTTTCGGTCGGGCTTTTCAACGATGGATCACATTTTTGCACTTACCAGTATTGCCAGGAAGTCTATTGAAAAGAAAAAGAAATTGTATGCTTGTTTTGTAGATTTCAAAGCAGCATTTGATAAGGTCAACAGACAGGCTTTGATGTATAAGCTCTCATTACTAGGGATCTCCCGAAAATTCCTGATGATGCATTCTAAATTTTTGGAGTCATCAAGCGCCTCTGTATGGGATGGATCAGAGTTTTCGGATTGGTTTGAAACAACACCGGGTGTTCCACAAGGCTGCATTTTGAGCCCAATAATGTTTGCTTTGTTTATCGACGATATTTGTGATGAACTTCCAGGAGGAATACTCTTCGCCGATATCCAAGTGAAAGTTTTACTATACGCGGACGATTTAGTTGTTCTAACTGAAAATCCTTTCACTCTGCAGCTCCAAATAAACAGATTGAACTCCTTCTGCTTGCATGTTAACACAAACAAAACGAAAATAATGATTTTTGAAGCGCGTCAAAAAAGAAGGCTGCCGGAAGAGAATTGGTCACTCAATAATGAACGTATTGAAGTAGTACAAGAGTTTAAATATCTTGGAGTTTTGCTTACGCATAATTTAAATTTTTCCAAGCATGTCAAACAAAAAAGCAAAGAGGCTAAAATTGCGTTGAGTTTATTATGGCCAAAGTTTTTTGCCAATCCAAAAATCGATCTTGTGTTAAAATATCGGGTCTTTCAAGCAACTGTCAACACTTGTATGTGCTACGGTGCTCAAGTTTTTGGATCCAAATCCAAAAGTTAAAAATTAACTCGGATTATTTAATAAGAGTGATGAAGAGGGATGAAAGAAGTCTTCATAAAACCATCTTGCTAAGACTACTGCAATCTAATGCCACCCCTTTCAAAGAATGGAATCAGCTAGCTATCTCACATGAAGCTTACTTAACTTTATTGGATTCAAATGTAGATGAATGGAGCTCTATGTTTGCAAATGTTACTGCTAAAAGTGATGAAAGAAATTACAATTAGCATCTCTCTAAAGCATCGTCAACATCCTCCAGAAACACCTATAGGAACCTCAATCACCAATTGCCATCAGAAGCTAACTATTTCAATAATGAATTATCGACCGGAGCTATAAGTTATATCTTTAGAGCACGAGTTGAAATTTTAAATCTTAACTACGTGCCTCATCGAGCTGATCTTCCACAAATTTGTAATTTATGTAACAGAAGAGAAATTGAAGATATATGTACATCATTTTATTGCGGTATGCCCGATATTACAGGAAATTCGTCGATTACATTTAAATGAAAGCCATCTCACTGTAAACAGACTTCATGAGATATTAAATGGTTCGCTAGGATGGTCCACCCTATATAATTTCTGTAAGCACGCCCTAAATTTCCGAAATAGTTTCCCAACGTAAAGTCTTATCATTTGGCCAGTTACCATTATTTAAAACTTTTTAATTTTGTGTTTCAAATCACTTTAAAATTGATCTTTTTTATGTTTCTAATCATATTAAAATTGATATATCAGGCTACCATTATTTAAAATATTTTAATTTTGTGTTTCAAATCACTTTAAAATTGTAAACTTTTTATGTTTCAAATCATAATCTTAACATTTTTTAAATTATGAATTAATTATTTAGTTCAATTATTTTACTTTTATTATTTTTCTTTTATTATGAAATGTCAAATCAGGCAGACGGCAGAATTGCCAAGTCCTTATTCTTAAGTAAGAATTATTGTTAAACTTTAATAAGAAAAAATAAAGAATTTATCTAATCTAATCTAATTGCTCTCACTGCGTTTAATCATTGTAAGGGTAATCATAACCCATTTAGTGCGCGCTCAGTAAAAAAAATCTCACTTAAAATAATAAAATAATTTGTTTTTTACATATAACATCATCATCATCATACAAAATAGACAACATAGTATTGTTAATAAATATTAATTCTAATACCTTGACAATTGTAATTATATATAACTGTATTATTTTTTTAACGTACAAAGAATTTTGGGAGCATTAGAAAATTTTATGAAATTTGTTTTTATAAAAAAAACTAAATTAGCAATATTTCCGCTCTTAACTATTGCTCTAATTAATCAATGCAGAAAGTTTTGATCCTATATCTATATATTTGAGATCACTTACCAAACACTCAAAAGTACCACTAAAACTTTGTTTTTATTTTTGCTTTGATTCGCCCTTCACTGATTGATATTGACATTCCCAATAAGAAGAACGTATAGAAAAACTCAACTGATGTGGTTATTTTATCATTTTCGAAGATTTTTATCGTTTTTGGTCAAATTGACAATAATTTCAGATTTGAGTTTTTACTGTCCCTGCAACTGTCCCCTAATTTTTTACCTGGGTCATTCTCTGGATCTTCCTACTCATCCTTTAGGCAGATTAGAGCATTATGATGAGCATTTAATACGAATTATTAAAGCGTCAGCTCCGTCACCTAACAACAACCCCAACTCACATTTTAATCTTAGAAACGTATGGTTCGATAGCGATTGCAAAAGATTACGTAAATTATCTTTTGTGTATCTTAAATTGTTTAGATCCACAAACGCTTTAATTTTCAAAAATATTTACCTTCATGCCAACAAGGAATACAAACAACTATGTACAACGAAAAAAACGGATTACCTTAAAAACCTAGCAAAAAAACTCACTAACTGCTAGAATTCAAAGGAATTTTGGAGTAATGTTCGAGAATTGGGTGGACGTAATAGAAATATGTTGAATACTCTCGGAGCTGAGACACTTGCTGCTCATTTTAAAACACTTTTGTCGGTCGATGAGAATCAACATTATTTCTCCTACGCACTTCCCAACTTCACAATCAGTGAATTAGATAGTCCAATATCTTGGAGTGATCTGGAAACAAGTTTGAGTAAGTCGAAGAATAACAAATTCCTGTCGAGTTTTACAAAAACAGCACTGATCAATTTAAAAACTATCTTGTGGAGTACTTTAACAGGTTATATAATGATGCTTATGTGCCAAAAAACTTTAATAAAGCAGTTATTTCTGCCATTTTCAAGAAAGGAGATTCAAATCTTGCGGAAAACTACAGAGGAATTTCTATTCTTAACACTATGAGGAAGATTCTGACTTCAATTCTGTACGAAAGGCTCACTAAGTGGATCGAGAACACTAATCGTCTAAGCAAGTTTCAAGATGGTTTTCGGTCGGGCTTTTCAACGATGGATCACATTTTTGCACTTACCAGTATTGCCAGGAAGTCTATTGAAAAGAAAAAGAAATTGTATGCTTGTTTTGTAGATTTCAAAGCAGCATTTGATAAGGTCAACAGACAGGCTTTGATGTATAAGCTCTCATTACTAGGGATCTCCCGAAAATTCCTGATGATGTATTCTAAATTTTTGGAGTCATCAAGCGCCTCTGTATGGGATGGATCAGAGTTTTCGGATTGGTTTGAAACAACACCGGGTGTTCCACAAGGCTGCATTTTGAGCCCAATAATGTTTGCTTTGTTTATCGACGATATCTGTGATGAACTTCCAGGAGGAATACTCTTCGCCGATATCCAAGTGAAAGTTTTACTATACGCGGACGATTTAGTTGTTCTAACTGAAAATCCTTTCACTCTGCAGCTCCAAATAAACAGATTGAACTCCTTCTGCTTGCATGTTAACACAAACAAAACGAAAATAATGATTTTTGAAGCGCGTCAAAAAAGAAGGCTGCCGGAAGAGAATTGGTCACTCAATAATGAACGTATTGAAGTAGTACAAGAGTTTAAATATCTTGGAGTTTTGCTTACGCATAATTTAAATTTTTCTAAGCATGTCAAACAAAAAAGCAAAGAGGCTAAAATTGCGTTGAGTTTATTATGGCCAAAGTTTTTTGCCAATCCAAAAATCGATCTTGTGTTAAAATATCGGGTCTTTCAAGCAACTGTCAACACTTGTATGTGCTACGGTGCTCAAGTTTTTGGATCCAAATCCAAAAGTTAAAAATTAACTCGGATTATTTAATAAGAGTGATGAAGAGGGATGAAAGAAGTCTTCATAAAACCATCTTGCTAAGACTACTGCAATCTAATGCCACCCCTTTCAAAGAATGGAATCAGCTAGCTATCTCACATGAAGCTTACTTAACTTTATTGGATTCAAATGTAGATGAATGGAGCTCTATGTTTGCAAATGTTACTGCTAAAAGTGATGAAAGAAATTACAATTAGCATCTCTCTAAAGCATCGTCAACATCCTCCAGAAACACCTATAGGAACCTCAATCACCAATTGCCATCAGAAGCTAACTATTTCAATAATGAATTATCGACCGGAGCTATAAGTTATATCTTTAGAGCACGAGTTGAAATTTTAAATCTTAACTACGTGCCTCATCGAGCTGATCTTCCACAAATTTGTAATTTATGTAACAGAAGAGAAATTGAAGATATATGTACATCATTTTATTGCGGTATGCCCGATATTACAGGAAATTCGTCGATTACATTTAAATGAAAGCCATCTCACTGTAAACAGACTTCATGAGATATTAAATGGTTCGCTAGGATGGTCCACCCTATATAATTTCTGTAAGCACGCCCTAAATTTCCGAAATAGTTTCCCAACGTAAAGTCTAATCATTTGGCCAGTTACCATTATTTAAAACTTTTTAATTTTGTGTTTCAAATCACTTTAAAATTGATCTTTTTTATGTTTCTAATCATATTAAAATTGATATATCAGGCTACCATTATTTAAAATATTTTAATTTTGTGTTTCAAATCACTTTACAATTGTAAACTTTTTATGTTTCAAATCATATTAAAATTGATATTTTTTTTGTGTTTCAAATCATATCAAAATTGTTAATGATTGCTTATCAAGTTTTTTTTCTATTGCTTACCTAATTTATTTTAGTATACGAATCCAACCAAATTGTTGTATTATTTTTATTGTTTTTTTTTTTTAACTTTTAACATTTTTTAAATTATGAATTAATTATTTAGTTCAATTATTTTACTTTTATTATTTTTCTTTTATTATGAAATGTCAAATCAGGCAGACGGCAGAATTGCCAAGTCCTTATTCTTAAGTAAGAATTATTGTTAAACTTTAATAAGAAAAAATAAAGAATTTATCTAATCTAATCTAATTGCTCTCACTGCGTTTAATCATTGTAAGGGTAATCATAACCCATTTAGTGCGCGCTCAGTAAAAAGAATCTCACTTAAAATAATAAAATAATTTGTTTTTTACATATAACATCATCATCATCATACAAAATAGACAACATAGTATTGTTAATAAATATTAATTCTAATACCTTGACAATTGTAATTATATATAACTGTATTATTTTTTTAACGTACAAAGAATTTTGGGAGCATTAGAAAATTTTATGAAATTTGTTTTTATAAAAAAAAAACTAAATTAGCAATATTTCCGCTTTTAACTATTGCTCTAATTAATCAATGCAGAAAGTTTTGATCCTATATCTATATATTTGAGATCACTTACCAAACACTCAAAAGTACCACTAAAACTTTGTTTTTATTTTTGCTTTGATTCGCCCTTCACTGATTGATATTGACATTCCCAATAAGAAGAACGTATAGAAAAACTCAACTGATGTGGTTATTTTATCATTTTCGAAGATTTTTATCGTTTTTGGTCAAATTGACAATAATTTCAGATTTGAGTTTTTACTATCCCTGCAACTGTCCCCTAATTTTTTACCTGGGTCATTCTCTGGATCTTCCTACTCATCCTTTAGGCAGATTAGAGCATTATGATGAGCATTTAATACGAATTATTAAAGCGTCAGCTCCGTCACCTAACAACAACCCCAACTCACATTTTAATCTTAGAAACGTATGGTTCGATAGCGATTGCAAAAGATTACGTAAATTATCTTTTGTGTATCTTAAATTGTTTAGATCCACAAACGCTTTAATTTTCAAAAATATTTACCTTCATGTCAACAAGGAATACAAACAACTATGTACAACGAAAAAAACGGATTACCTTAAAAACCTAGCAAAAAAACTCACTAACTGCAAGAATTCAAAGGAATTTTGGAGTAATGTTCGAGAATTGGGTGGACGTAATAGAAATATGTTGAATACTCTCGGAGCTGATACACTTGCTGCTCATTTTAAAACACTTTTGTCGGTCGATGAGAATCAACATTATTTCTCCTACGCACTTCCCAACTTCACAATCAGTGAATTAAATAGTCCAATATCTTGGAGTGATCTGGAAACAAGTTTGAGTAAGTCGAAGAATAACAAATTCCTGTCGAGTTTTACAAAAACAGCACTGATCAATTTAAAAACTATCTTGTGGAGTACTTTAACAGGTTATATAATGATGCTTATGTGCCAAAAAACTTTAATAAAGCAGTTATTTCTGCCATTTTCAAGAAAGGAGATTCAAATCTTGCGGAAAACTACAGAGGAATTTCTATTCTTAACACTATGAGGAAGATTCTGACTTCAATTCTGTACGAAAGGCTCACTAAGTGGATCGAGAACACTAATCGTCTAAGCAAGTTTCAAGATGGTTTTCGGTCGGGCTTTTCAACGATGGATCACATTTTTGCACTTACCAGTATTGCCAGGAAGTCTATTGAAAAGAAAAAGAAATTGTATGCTTGTTTTGTAGATTTCAAAGCAGCATTTGATAAGGTCAACAGACAGGCTTTGATGTATAAGCTCTCATTACTAGGGATCTCCCGAAAATTCCTGATGATGTATTCTAAATTTTTGGAGTCATCAAGCGCCTCTGTATGGGATGGATCAGAGTTTTCGGATTGGTTTGAAACAACACCGGGTGTTCCACAAGGCTGCATTTTGAGCCCAATAATGTTTGCTTTGTTTATCGACGATATCTGTGATGAACTTCCAGGAGGAATACTCTTCGCCGATATCCAAGTGAAAGTTTTACTATACGCGGACGATTTAGTTGTTCTAACTGAAAATCCTTTCACTCTGCAGCTCCAAATAAACAGATTGAACTCCTTCTGCTTGCATGTTAACACAAACAAAACGAAAATAATGATTTTTGAAGCGCGTCAAAAAAGAAGGCTGCCGGAAGAGAATTGGTCACTCAATAATGAACGTATTGAAGTAGTACAAGAGTTTAAATATCTTGGAGTTTTGCTTACGCATAATTTAAATTTTTCTAAGCATGTCAAACAAAAAAGCAAAGAGGCTAAAATTGCGTTGAGTTTATTATGGCCAAAGTTTTTTGCCAATCCAAAAATCGATCTTGTGTTAAAATATCGGGTCTTTCAAGCAACTGTCAACACTTGTATGTGCTACGGTGCTCAAGTTTTTGGATCCAAATCCAAAAGTTAAAAATGAACTCGGATTATTTAATAAGAGTGATGAAGAGGGATGAAAGAAGTCTTCATAAAACCATCTTGCTAAGACTACTGCAATCTAATGCCACCCCTTTCAAAGAATGGAATCAGCTAGCTATCTCACATGAAGCTTACTTAACTATTGGAGTCAAATGTAGATGAATGGAGCTCTATGTTTGCAAATGTTACTGCTAAAAGTGATGAAAGAAACTACAATTAGCATCTCTCTAAAGCATCGTCAACATCCTCCAGAAACACCTATAGGAACCTCAATCACCAATTGCCATCAGAAGCTAACTATTTCAATAATGAATTATCGACCGGAGCTATAAGTTATATCTTTAGAGCACGAGTTGAAATTTTAAATCTTAACTACGTGCCTCATCGAGCTGATCTTCCACAAATTTGTAATTTATGTAACAGAAGAGAAATTGAAGATATATGTACATCATTTTATTGCGGTATGCCCGATATTACAGGAAATTCGTCGATTACATTTAAATGAAAGCCATCTCACTGTAAACAGACTTCATGAGATATTAAATGGTTCGCTAGGATGGTCCACCCTATATAATTTCTGTAAGCACGCCCTAAATTTCCGAAATAGTTTCCCAACGTAAAGTCTAATCATTTGGCCAGTTACCATTATTTAAAACTTTTTAATTTTGTGTTTCAAATCACTTTAAAATTGATCTTTTTTATGTTTCTAATCATATTAAAATTGATATATCAGGCTACCATTATTTAAAATATTTTAATTTTGTGTTTCAAATCACTTTAAAATTGTAAACTTTTTATGTTTCAAATCATATTAAAATTGATATTTTTTTTGTGTTTCAAATAATATCAAAATTGTTAATGATTGCTTATCAAGTTTTTTTCTATTGCTTACCTAATTTATTTTAGTATACGAATCCAACCAAATTGTTGTATTATTTTTATTGTTTTTTTTTTAACTTTTAACATTTTTTAAATTATGAATTAATTATTTAGTTCAATTATTTTACTTTTATTATTTTTCTTTTATTATGAAATGTCAAATCAGGCAGACGGCAGAATTGCCAAGTCCTTATTCTTAAGTAAGAATTATTGTTAAACTTTAATAAGAAAAAATAAAGAATTTATCTAATCTAATCTAATTGCTCTCACTGCGTTTAATCATTGTAAGGGTAATCATAACCCATTTAGTGCGCGCTCAGTAAAAAAAATCTCACTTAAAATAATAAAATAATTTGTTTTTTACATATAACATCATCATCATCATACAAAATAGACAACATAGTATTGTTAATAAATATTAATTCTAATACCTTGACAATTGTAATTATATATAACTGTATTATTTTTTTAACGTACAAAGAATTTTGGGAGCATTAGAAAATTTTATGAAATTTGTTTTTATAAAAAAAAAACTAAATTAGCAATATTTCCCCTCTTAACTATTGCTCTAATTAATCAATGCAGAAAGTTTTGATCCTATATCTATATATTTGAGATCACTTACCAAACACTCAAAAGTACCACTAAAACTTTGTTTTTATTTTTGCTTTGATTCGCCCTTCACTGATTGATATTGACATTCCCAATAAGAAGAACGTATAGAAAAACTCAACTGATGTGGTTATTTTATCATTTTCGAAGATTTTTATCGTTTTTGGTCAAATTGACAATAATTTCAGATTTGAGTTTTTACTATCCCTGCAACTGTCCCCTAATTTTTTACCTGGGTCATTCTCTGGATCTTCCTACTCATCCTTTAGGCAGATTAGAGCATTATGATGAGCATTTAATACGAATTATTAAAGCGTCAGCTCCGTCACCTAACAACAACCCCAACTCACATTTTAATCTTAGAAACGTATGGTTCGATAGCGATTGCAAAAGATTACGTAAATTATCTTTTGTGTATCTTAAATTGTTTAGATCCACAAACGCTTTAATTTTCAAAAATATTTACCTTCATGTCAACAAGGAATACAAACAACTATGTACAACGAAAAAAACGGATTACCTTAAAAACCTAGCAAAAAAACTCACTAACTGCAAGAATTCAAAGGAATTTTGGAGTAATGTTCGAGAATTGGGTGGACGTAATAGAAATATGTTGAATACTCTCGGAGCTGATACACTTGCTGCTCATTTTAAAACACTTTTGTCGGTCGATGAGAATCAACATTATTTCTCCTACGCACTTCCCAACTTCACAATCAGTGAATTAAATAGTCCAATATCTTGGAGTGATCTGGAAACAAGTTTGAGTAAGTCGAAGAATAACAAATTCCTGTCGAGTTTTACAAAAACAGCACTGATCAATTTAAAAACTATCTTGTGGAGTACTTTAACAGGTTATATAATGATGCTTATGTGCCAAAAAACTTTAATAAAGCAGTTATTTCTGCCATTTTCAAGAAAGGAGATTCAAATCTTGCGGAAAACTACAGAGGAATTTCTATTCTTAACACTATGAGGAAGATTCTGACTTCAATTCTGTACGAAAGGCTCACTAAGTGGATCGAGAACACTAATCGTCTAAGCAAGTTTCAAGATGGTTTTCGGTCGGGCTTTTCAACGATGGATCACATTTTTGTCTATTGAAAAGAAAAAGAAATTGTATGCTTGTTTTGTAGATTTCAAAGCAGCATTTGATAAGGTCAACAGACAGGCTTTGATGTATAAGCTCTCATTACTAGGGATCTCCCGAAAATTCCTGATGATGTATTCTAAATTTTTGGAGTCATCAAGCGCCTCTGTATGGGATGGATCAGAGTTTTCGGATTGGTTTGAAACAACACCGGGTGTTCCACAAGGCTGCATTTTGAGCCCAATAATGTTTGCTTTGTTTATCGACGATATCTGTGATGAACTTCCAGGAGGAATACTCTTCGCCGATATCCAAGTGAAAGTTTTACTATACGCGGACGATTTAGTTGTTCTAACTGAAAATCCTTTCACTCTGCAGCTCCAAATAAACAGATTGAACTCCTTCTGCTTGCATGTTAACACAAACAAAACGAAAATAATGATTTTTGAAGCGCGTCAAAAAAGAAGGCTGCCGGAAGAGAATTGGTCACTCAATAATGAACGTATTGAAGTAGTACAAGAGTTTAAATATCTTGGAGTTTTGCTTACGCATAATTTAAATTTTTCTAAGCATGTCAAACAAAAAAGCAAAGAGGCTAAAATTGCGTTGAGTTTATTATGGCCAAAGTTTTTTGCCAATCCAAAAATCGATATTGTGTTAAAATATCGGGTCTTTCAAGCAACTGTCAACACTTGTATGTGCTACGGTGCTCAAGTTTTTGGATCCAAATCCAAAAGTTAAAAATTAACTCGGATTATTTAATAAGAGTGATGAAGAGGGATGAAAGAAGTCTTCATAAAACCATCTTGCTAAGACTACTGCAATCTAATGCCACCCCTTTCAAAGAATGGAATCAGCTAGCTATCTCACATGAAGCTTACTTAACTATTGGAGTCAAATGTAGATGAATGGAGCTCTATGTTTGCAAATGTTACTGCTAAAAGTGATGAAAGAAACTACAATTAGCATCTCTCTAAAGCATCGTCAACATCCTCCAGAAACACCTATAGGAACCTCAATCACCAATTGCCATCAGAAGCTAACTATTTCAATAATGAATTATCGACCGGAGCTATAAGTTATATCTTTAGAGCACGAGTTGAAATTTTAAATCTTAACTACGTGCCTCATCGAGCTGATCTTCCACAAATTTGTAATTTATGTAACAGAAGAGAAATTGAAGATATATGTACATCATTTTATTGCGGTATGCCCGATATTACAGGAAATTCGTCGATTACATTTAAATGAAAGCCATCTCACTGTAAACAGACTTCATGAGATATTAAATGGTTCGCTAGGATGGTCCACCCTATATAATTTCTGTAAGCACGCCCTAAATTTCCGAAATAGTTTCCCAACGTAAAGTCTAATCATTTGGCCAGTTACCAATATTTAAAACTTTTTAATTTTGTGTTTCAAATCACTTTAAAATTGATCTTTTTTATGTTTCTAATCATATTAAAATTGATATATCAGGCTACCATTATTTAAAATATTTTAATTTGTGTTTCAAATCACTTTAAAATTGTAAACTTTTTATGTTTCAAATCATATTAAAATTGATATTTTTTTTGTGTTTCAAATCATATCAAAATTGTTAATGATTGCTTATCAAGTTTTTTTTCTATTGCTTACCTAATTTATTTTAGTATACGAATCCAACCAAATTGTTGTATTATTTTTATTGTTTTTTTTTTTTTAACTTTTAACATTTTTTAAATTATGAATTAATTATTTAGTTCAATTATTTTACTTTTATTATTTTTCTTTTATTATGAAATGTCAAATCAGGCAGACGGCAGAATTGCCAAGTCCTTATTCTTAAGTAAGAATTATTGTTAAACTTTAATAAGAAAAAATAAAGAATTTATCTAATCTAATCTAATTGCTCTCACTGCGTTTAATCATTGTAAGGGTAATCATAACCCATTTAGTGCGCGCTCAGTAAAAAAAATCTCACTTAAAATAATAAAATAATTTGTTTTTTACATATAACATCATCATCATCATACAAAATAGACAACATAGTATTGTTAATAAATATTAATTCTAATACCTTGACAATTGTAATTATATATAACTGTATTATTTTTTTAACGTACAAAGAATTTTGGGAGCATTAGAAAATTTTATGAAATTTGTTTTTATAAAAAAAAAACTAAATTAGCAATATTTCCGCTCTTAACTATTGCTCTAATTAATCAATGCAGAAAGTTTTGATCCTATATCTATATATTTGAGATCACTTACCAAACACTCAAAAGTACCACTAAAACTTTGTTTTTATTTTTGCTTTGATTCGCCCTTCACTGATTGATATTGACATTCCCAATAAGAAGAACGTATAGAAAAACTCAACTGATGTGGTTATTTTATCATTTTCGAAGATTTTTATCGTTTTTGGTCAAATTGACAATAATTTCAGATTTGAGTTTTTACTATCCCTGCAACTGTCCCCTAATTTTTTACCTGGGTCATTCTCTGGATCTTCCTACTCATCCTTTAGGCAGATTAGAGCATTATGATGAGCATTTAATACGAATTATTAAAGCGTCAGCTCCGTCACCTAACAACAACCCCAACTCACATTTTAATCTTAGAAACGTATGGTTCGATAGCGATTGCAAAAGATTACGTAAATTATCTTTTGTGTATCTTAAATTGTTTAGATCCACAAACGCTTTAATTTTCAAAAATATTTACCTTCATGTCAACAAGGAATACAAACAACTATGTACAACGAAAAAAACGGATTACCTTAAAAACCTAGCAAAAAAACTCACTAACTGCAAGAATTCAAAGGAATTTTGGAGTAATGTTCGAGAATTGGGTGGACGTAATAGAAATATGTTGAATACTCTCGGAGCTGATACACTTGCTGCTCATTTTAAAACACTTTTGTCGGTCGATGAGAATCAACATTATTTCTCCTACGCACTTCCCAACTTCACAATCAGTGAATTAAATAGTCCAATATCTTGGAGTGATCTGGAAACAAGTTTGAGTAAGTCGAAGAATAACAAATTCCTGTCGAGTTTTACAAAAACAGCACTGATCAATTTAAAAACTATCTTGTGGAGTACTTTAACAGGTTATATAATGATGCTTATGTGCCAAAAAACTTTAATAAAGCAGTTATTTCTGCCATTTTCAAGAAAGGAGATTCAAATCTTGCGGAAAACTACAGAGGAATTTCTATTCTTAACACTATGAGGAAGATTCTGACTTCAATTCTGTACGAAAGGCTCACTAAGTGGATCGAGAACACTAATCGTCTAAGCAAGTTTCAAGATGGTTTTCGGTCGGGCTTTTCAACGATGGATCACATTTTTGCACTTACCAGTATTGCCAGGAAGTCTATTGAAAAGAAAAAGAAATTGTATGCTTGTTTTGTAGATTTCAAAGCAGCATTTGATAAGGTCAACAGACAGGCTTTGATGTATAAGCTCTCATTACTAGGGATCTCCCGAAAATTCCTGATGATGTATTCTAAATTTTTGGAGTCATCAAGCGCCTCTGTATGGGATGGATCAGAGTTTTCGGATTGGTTTGAAACAACACCGGGTGTTCCACAAGGCTGCATTTTGAGCCCAATAATGTTTGCTTTGTTTATCGACGATATCTGTGATGAACTTCCAGGAGGAATACTCTTCGCCGATATCCAAGTGAAAGTTTTACTATACGCGGACGATTTAGTTGTTCTAACTGAAAATCCTTTCACTCTGCAGCTCCAAATAAACAGATTGAACTCCTTCTGCTTGCATGTTAACACAAACAAAACGAAAATAATGATTTTTGAAGCGCGTCAAAAAAGAAGGCTGCCGGAAGAGAATTGGTCACTCAATAATGAACGTATTGAAGTAGTACAAGAGTTTAAATATCTTGGAGTTTTGCTTACGCATAATTTAAATTTTTCTAAGCATGTCAAACAAAAAAGCAAAGAGGCTAAAATTGCGTTGAGTTTATTATGGCCAAAGTTTTTTGCCAATCCAAAAATCGATCTTGTGTTAAAATATCGGGTCTTTCAAGCAACTGTCAACACTTGTATGTGCTACGGTGCTCAAGTTTTTGGATCCAAATCCAAAAGTTAAAAATTAACTCGGATTATTTAATAAGAGTGATGAAGAGGGATGAAAGAAGTCTTCATAAAACCATCTTGCTAAGACTACTGCAATCTAATGCCACCCCTTTCAAAGAATGGAATCAGCTAGCTATCTCACATGAAGCTTACTTAACTATTGGAGTCAAATGTAGATGAATGGAGCTCTATGTTTGCAAATGTTACTGCTAAAAGTGATGAAAGAAACTACAATTAGCATCTCTCTAAAGCATCGTCAACATCCTCCAGAAACACCTATAGGAACCTCAATCACCAATTGCCATCAGAAGCTAACTATTTCAATAATGAATTATCGACCGGAGCTATAAGTTATATCTTTAGAGCACGAGTTGAAATTTTAAATCTTAACTACGTGCCTCATCGAGCTGATCTTCCACAAATTTGTAATTTATGTAACAGAAGAGAAATTGAAGATATATGTACATCATTTTATTGCGGTATGCCCGATATTACAGGAAATTCGTCGATTACATTTAAATGAAAGCCATCTCACTGTAAACAGACTTCATGAGATATTAAATGGTTCGCTAGGATGGTCCACCCTATATAATTTCTGTAAGCACGCCCTAAATTTCCGAAATAGTTTCCCAACGTAAAGTCTAATCATTTGGCCAGTTACCATTATTTAAAACTTTTTAATTTTGTGTTTCAAATCACTTTAAAATTGATCTTTTTTATGTTTCTAATCATATTAAAATTGATATATCAGGCTACCATTATTTAAAATATTTTAATTTTGTGTTTCAAATCACTTTAAAATTGTAAACTTTTTATGTTTCAAATCATATTAAAATTGATATTTTTTTTGTGTTTCAAATAATATCAAAATTGTTAATGATTGCTTATCAAGTTTTTTTCTATTGCTTACCTAATTTATTTTAGTATACGAATCCAACCAAATTGTTGTATTATTTTTATTGTTTTTTTTTTAACTTTTAACATTTTTTAAATTATGAATTAATTATTTAGTTCAATTATTTTACTTTTATTATTTTTCTTTTATTATGAAATGTCAAATCAGGCAGACGGCAGAATTGCCAAGTCCTTATTCTTAAGTAAGAATTATTGTTAAACTTTAATAAGAAAAAATAAAGAATTTATCTAATCTAATCTAATTGCTCTCACTGCGTTTAATCATTGTAAGGGTAATCATAACCCATTTAGTGCGCGCTCAGTAAAAAAAATCTCACTTAAAATAATAAAATAATTTGTTTTTTACATATAACATCATCATCATCATACAAAATAGACAACATAGTATTGTTAATAAATATTAATTCTAATACCTTGACAATTGTAATTATATATAACTGTATTATTTTTTTAACGTACAAAGAATTTTGGGAGCATTAGAAAATTTTATGAAATTTGTTTTTATAAAAAAAAAACTAAATTAGCAATATTTCCCCTCTTAACTATTGCTCTAATTAATCAATGCAGAAAGTTTTGATCCTATATCTATATATTTGAGATCACTTACCAAACACTCAAAAGTACCACTAAAACTTTGTTTTTATTTTTGCTTTGATTCGCCCTTCACTGATTGATATTGACATTCCCAATAAGAAGAACGTATAGAAAAACTCAACTGATGTGGTTATTTTATCATTTTCGAAGATTTTTATCGTTTTTGGTCAAATTGACAATAATTTCAGATTTGAGTTTTTACTATCCCTGCAACTGTCCCCTAATTTTTTACCTGGGTCATTCTCTGGATCTTCCTACTCATCCTTTAGGCAGATTAGAGCATTATGATGAGCATTTAATACGAATTATTAAAGCGTCAGCTCCGTCACCTAACAACAACCCCAACTCACATTTTAATCTTAGAAACGTATGGTTCGATAGCGATTGCAAAAGATTACGTAAATTATCTTTTGTGTATCTTAAATTGTTTAGATCCACAAACGCTTTAATTTTCAAAAATATTTACCTTCATGTCAACAAGGAATACAAACAACTATGTACAACGAAAAAAACGGATTACCTTAAAAACCTAGCAAAAAAACTCACTAACTGCAAGAATTCAAAGGAATTTTGGAGTAATGTTCGAGAATTGGGTGGACGTAATAGAAATATGTTGAATACTCTCGGAGCTGATACACTTGCTGCTCATTTTAAAACACTTTTGTCGGTCGATGAGAATCAACATTATTTCTCCTACGCACTTCCCAACTTCACAATCAGTGAATTAAATAGTCCAATATCTTGGAGTGATCTGGAAACAAGTTTGAGTAAGTCGAAGAATAACAAATTCCTGTCGAGTTTTACAAAAACAGCACTGATCAATTTAAAAACTATCTTGTGGAGTACTTTAACAGGTTATATAATGATGCTTATGTGCCAAAAAACTTTAATAAAGCAGTTATTTCTGCCATTTTCAAGAAAGGAGATTCAAATCTTGCGGAAAACTACAGAGGAATTTCTATTCTTAACACTATGAGGAAGATTCTGACTTCAATTCTGTACGAAAGGCTCACTAAGTGGATCGAGAACACTAATCGTCTAAGCAAGTTTCAAGATGGTTTTCGGTCGGGCTTTTCAACGATGGATCACATTTTTGTCTATTGAAAAGAAAAAGAAATTGTATGCTTGTTTTGTAGATTTCAAAGCAGCATTTGATAAGGTCAACAGACAGGCTTTGATGTATAAGCTCTCATTACTAGGGATCTCCCGAAAATTCCTGATGATGTATTCTAAATTTTTGGAGTCATCAAGCGCCTCTGTATGGGATGGATCAGAGTTTTCGGATTGGTTTGAAACAACACCGGGTGTTCCACAAGGCTGCATTTTGAGCCCAATAATGTTTGCTTTGTTTATCGACGATATCTGTGATGAACTTCCAGGAGGAATACTCTTCGCCGATATCCAAGTGAAAGTTTTACTATACGCGGACGATTTAGTTGTTCTAACTGAAAATCCTTTCACTCTGCAGCTCCAAATAAACAGATTGAACTCCTTCTGCTTGCATGTTAACACAAACAAAACGAAAATAATGATTTTTGAAGCGCGTCAAAAAAGAAGGCTGCCGGAAGAGAATTGGTCACTCAATAATGAACGTATTGAAGTAGTACAAGAGTTTAAATATCTTGGAGTTTTGCTTACGCATAATTTAAATTTTTCTAAGCATGTCAAACAAAAAAGCAAAGAGGCTAAAATTGCGTTGAGTTTATTATGGCCAAAGTTTTTTGCCAATCCAAAAATCGATATTGTGTTAAAATATCGGGTCTTTCAAGCAACTGTCAACACTTGTATGTGCTACGGTGCTCAAGTTTTTGGATCCAAATCCAAAAGTTAAAAATTAACTCGGATTATTTAATAAGAGTGATGAAGAGGGATGAAAGAAGTCTTCATAAAACCATCTTGCTAAGACTACTGCAATCTAATGCCACCCCTTTCAAAGAATGGAATCAGCTAGCTATCTCACATGAAGCTTACTTAACTATTGGAGTCAAATGTAGATGAATGGAGCTCTATGTTTGCAAATGTTACTGCTAAAAGTGATGAAAGAAACTACAATTAGCATCTCTCTAAAGCATCGTCAACATCCTCCAGAAACACCTATAGGAACCTCAATCACCAATTGCCATCAGAAGCTAACTATTTCAATAATGAATTATCGACCGGAGCTATAAGTTATATCTTTAGAGCACGAGTTGAAATTTTAAATCTTAACTACGTGCCTCATCGAGCTGATCTTCCACAAATTTGTAATTTATGTAACAGAAGAGAAATTGAAGATATATGTACATCATTTTATTGCGGTATGCCCGATATTACAGGAAATTCGTCGATTACATTTAAATGAAAGCCATCTCACTGTAAACAGACTTCATGAGATATTAAATGGTTCGCTAGGATGGTCCACCCTATATAATTTCTGTAAGCACGCCCTAAATTTCCGAAATAGTTTCCCAACGTAAAGTCTAATCATTTGGCCAGTTACCAATATTTAAAACTTTTTAATTTTGTGTTTCAAATCACTTTAAAATTGATCTTTTTTATGTTTCTAATCATATTAAAATTGATATATCAGGCTACCATTATTTAAAATATTTTAATTTGTGTTTCAAATCACTTTAAAATTGTAAACTTTTTATGTTTCAAATCATATTAAAATTGATATTTTTTTTGTGTTTCAAATCATATCAAAATTGTTAATGATTGCTTATCAAGTTTTTTTTCTATTGCTTACCTAATTTATTTTAGTATACGAATCCAACCAAATTGTTGTATTATTTTTATTGTTTTTTTTTTTTTAACTTTTAACATTTTTTAAATTATGAATTAATTATTTAGTTCAATTATTTTACTTTTATTATTTTTCTTTTATTATGAAATGTCAAATCAGGCAGACGGCAGAATTGCCAAGTCCTTATTCTTAAGTAAGAATTATTGTTAAACTTTAATAAGAAAAAATAAAGAATTTATCTAATCTAATCTAATTGCTCTCACTGCGTTTAATCATTGTAAGGGTAATCATAACCCATTTAGTGCGCGCTCAGTAAAAAAAATCTCACTTAAAATAATAAAATAATTTGTTTTTTACATATAACATCATCATCATCATACAAAATAGACAACATAGTATTGTTAATAAATATTAATTCTAATACCTTGACAATTGTAATTATATATAACTGTATTATTTTTTTAACGTACAAAGAATTTTGGGAGCATTAGAAAATTTTATGAAATTTGTTTTTATAAAAAAAAACTAAATTAGCAATATTTCCGCTCTTAACTATTGCTCTAATTAATCAATGCAGAAAGTTTTGATCCTATATCTATATATTTGAGATCACTTACCAAACACTCAAAAGTACCACTAAAACTTTGTTTTTATTTTTGCTTTGATTCGCCCTTCACTGATTGATATTGACATTCCCAATAAGAAGAACGTATAGAAAAACTCAACTGATGTGGTTATTTTATCATTTTCGAAGATTTTTATCGTTTTTGGTCAAATTGACAATAATTTCAGATTTGAGTTTTTACTATCCCTGCAACTGTCCCCTAATTTTTTACCTGGGTCATTCTCTGGATCTTCCTACTCATCCTTTAGGCAGATTAGAGCATTATGATGAGCATTTAATACGAATTATTAAAGCGTCAGCTCCGTCACCTAACAACAACCCCAACTCACATTTTAATCTTAGAAACGTATGGTTCGATAGCGATTGCAAAAGATTACGTAAATTATCTTTTGTGTATCTTAAATTGTTTAGATCCACAAACGCTTTAATTTTCAAAAATATTTACCTTCATGTCAACAAGGAATACAAACAACTATGTACAACGAAAAAAACGGATTACCTTAAAAACCTAGCAAAAAAACTCACTAACTGCAAGAATTCAAAGGAATTTTGGAGTAATGTTCGAGAATTGGGTGGACGTAATAGAAATATGTTGAATACTCTCGGAGCTGATACACTTGCTGCTCATTTTAAAACACTTTTGTCGGTCGATGAGAATCAACATTATTTCTCCTACGCACTTCCCAACTTCACAATCAGTGAATTAAATAGTCCAATATCTTGGAGTGATCTGGAAACAAGTTTGAGTAAGTCGAAGAATAACAAATTCCTGTCGAGTTTTACAAAAACAGCACTGATCAATTTAAAAACTATCTTGTGGAGTACTTTAACAGGTTATATAATGATGCTTATGTGCCAAAAAACTTTAATAAAGCAGTTATTTCTGCCATTTTCAAGAAAGGAGATTCAAATCTTGCGGAAAACTACAGAGGAATTTCTATTCTTAACACTATGAGGAAGATTCTGACTTCAATTCTGTACGAAAGGCTCACTAAGTGGATCGAGAACACTAATCGTCTAAGCAAGTTTCAAGATGGTTTTCGGTCGGGCTTTTCAACGATGGATCACATTTTTGCACTTACCAGTATTGCCAGGAAGTCTATTGAAAAGAAAAAGAAATTGTATGCTTGTTTTGTAGATTTCAAAGCAGCATTTGATAAGGTCAACAGACAGGCTTTGATGTATAAGCTCTCATTACTAGGGATCTCCCGAAAATTCCTGATGATGTATTCTAAATTTTTGGAGTCATCAAGCGCCTCTGTATGGGATGGATCAGAGTTTTCGGATTGGTTTGAAACAACACCGGGTGTTCCACAAGGCTGCATTTTGAGCCCAATAATGTTTGCTTTGTTTATCGACGATATCTGTGATGAACTTCCAGGAGGAATACTCTTCGCCGATATCCAAGTGAAAGTTTTACTATACGCGGACGATTTAGTTGTTCTAACTGAAAATCCTTTCACTCTGCAGCTCCAAATAAACAGATTGAACTCCTTCTGCTTGCATGTTAACACAAACAAAACGAAAATAATGATTTTTGAAGCGCGTCAAAAAAGAAGGCTGCCGGAAGAGAATTGGTCACTCAATAATGAACGTATTGAAGTAGTACAAGAGTTTAAATATCTTGGAGTTTTGCTTACGCATAATTTAAATTTTTCTAAGCATGTCAAACAAAAAAGCAAAGAGGCTAAAATTGCGTTGAGTTTATTATGGCCAAAGTTTTTTGCCAATCCAAAAATCGATCTTGTGTTAAAATATCGGGTCTTTCAAGCAACTGTCAACACTTGTATGTGCTACGGTGCTCAAGTTTTTGGATCCAAATCCAAAAGTTAAAAATTAACTCGGATTATTTAATAAGAGTGATGAAGAGGGATGAAAGAAGTCTTCATAAAACCATCTTGCTAAGACTACTGCAATCTAATGCCACCCCTTTCAAAGAATGGAATCAGCTAGCTATCTCACATGAAGCTTACTTAACTTTATTGGAGTCAAATGTAGATGAATGGAGCTCTATGTTTGCAAATGTTACTGCTAAAAGTGATGAAAGAAATTACAATTAGCATCTCTCTAAAGCATCGTCAACATCCTCCAGAAACACCTATAGGAACCTCAATCACCAATTGCCATCAGAAGCTAACTATTTCAATAATGAATTATCGACCGGAGCTATAAGTTATATCTTTAGAGCACGAGTTGAAATTTTAAATCTTAACTACGTGCCTCATCGAGCTGATCTTCCACAAATTTGTAATTTAAGTAACAGAAGAGAAATTGAAGATATATGTACATCATTTTATTGCGGTATGCCCGATATTACAGGAAATTCGTCGATTACATTTAAATGAAAGCCATCTCACTGTAAACAGACTTCATGAGATATTAAATGGTTCGCTAGGATGGTCCACCCTATATAATTTCTGTAAGCACGCCCTAAATTTCCGAAATAGTTTCCCAACGTAAAGTCTAATCATTTGGCCAGTTACCATTATTTAAAACTTTTTAATTTTGTGTTTCAAATCACTTTAAAATTGATCTTTTTTATGTTTCTAATCATATTAAAATTGATATATCAGGCTACCATTATTTAAAATATTTTAATTTTGTGTTTCAAATCACTTTAAAATTGTAAACTTTTTATGTTTCAAATCATATTAAAATTGATATTTTTTTTGTGTTTCAAATCATATCAAAATTGTTAATGATTGCTTATCAAGTTTTTTTTCTATTGCTTACCTAATTTATTTTAGTATACGAATCCAACCAAATTGTTGTATTATTTTTATTGTTTTTTTTTTTAACTTTTAACATTTTTTAAATTATGAATTAATTATTTAGTTCAATTATTTTACTTTTATTATTTTTCTTTTATTATGAAATGTCAAATCAGGCAGACGGCAGAATTGCCAAGTCCTTATTCTTAAGTAAGAATTATTGTTAAACTTTAATAAGAAAAAATAAAGAATTTATCTAATCTAATCTAATTGCTCTCACTGCGTTTAATCATTGTAAGGGTAATCATAACCCATTTAGTGCGCGCTCAGTAAAAAAAATCTCACTTAAAATAATAAAATAATTTGTTTTTTACATATAACATCATCATCATCATACAAAATAGACAACATAGTATTGTTAATAAATATTAATTCTAATACCTTGACAATTGTAATTATATATAACTGTATTATTTTTTTAACGTACAAAGAATTTTGGGAGCATTAGAAAATTTTATGAAATTTGTTTTTATAAAAAAAAAACTAAATTAGCAATATTTCCGCTCTTAACTATTGCTCTAATTAATCAATGCAGAAAGTTTTGATCCTATATCTATATATTTGAGATCACTTACCAAACACTCAAAAGTACCACTAAAACTTTGTTTTTATTTTTGCTTTGATTCGCCCTTCACTGATTGATATTGACATTCCCAATAAGAAGAACGTATAGAAAAACTCAACTGATGTGGTTATTTTATCATTTTCGAAGATTTTTATCGTTTTTGGTCAAATTGACAATAATTTCAGATTTGAGTTTTTACTGTCCCTGCAACTGTCCCCTAATTTTTTACCTGGGTCATTCTCTGGATCTTCCTACTCATCCTTTAGGCAGATTAGAGCATTATGATGAGCATTTAATACGAATTATTAAAGCGTCAGCTCCGTCACCTAACAACAACCCCAACTCACATTTTAATCTTAGAAACGTATGGTTCGATAGCGATTGCAAAAGATTACGTAAATTATCTTTTGTGTATCTTAAATTGTTTAGATCCACAAACGCTTTAATTTTCAAAAATATTTACCTTCATGTCAACAAGGAATACAAACAACTATGTACAACGAAAAAAACGGATTACCTTAAAAACCTAGCAAAAAAACTCACTAACTGCAAGAATTCAAAGGAATTTTGGAGTAATGTTCGAGAATTGGGTGGACGTAATAGAAATATGTTGAATACTCTCGGAGCTGATACACTTGCTGCTCATTTTAAAACACTTTTGTCGGTCGATGAGAATCAACATTATTTCTCCTACGCACTTCCCAACTTCACAATCAGTGAATTAAATAGTCCAATATCTTGGAGTGATCTGGAAACAAGTTTGAGTAAGTCGAAGAATAACAAATTCCTGTCGAGTTTTACAAAAACAGCACTGATCAATTTAAAAACTATCTTGTGGAGTACTTTAACAGGTTATATAATGATGCTTATGTGCCAAAAAGCTTTAATAAAGCAGTTATTTCTGCCATTTTCAAGAAAGGAGATTCAAATCTTGCGGAAAACTACAGAGGAATTTCTATTCTTAACACTATGAGGAAGATTCTGACTTCAATTCTGTACGAAAGGCTCACTAAGTGGATCGAGAACACTAATCGTCTAAGCAAGTTTCAAGATGGTTTTCGGTCGGGCTTTTCAACGATGGATCACATTTTTGCACTTACCAGTATTGCCAGGAAGTCTATTGAAAAGAAAAAGAAATTGTATGCTTGTTTTGTAGATTTCAAAGCAGCATTTGATAAGGTCAACAGACAGGCTTTGATGTATAAGCTCTCATTACTAGGGATCTCCCGAAAATTCCTGATGATGTATTCTAAATTTTTGGAGTCATCAAGCGCCTCTGTATGGGATGGATCAGAGTTTTCGGATTGGTTTGAAACAACACCGGGTGTTCCACAAGGCTGCATTTTGAGCCCAATAATGTTTGCTTTGTTTATCGACGATATCTGTGATGAACTTCCAGGAGGAATACTCTTCGCCGATATCCAAGTGAAAGTTTTACTATACGCGGACGTTTTAGTTGTTCTAACTGAAAATCCTTTCACTCTGCAGCTCCAAATAAACAGATTGAACTCCTTCTGCTTGCATGTTAACACAAACAAAACGAAAATAATGATTTTTGAAGCGCGTCAAAAAAGAAGGCTGCCGGAAGAGAATTGGTCACTCAATAATGAACGTATTGAAGTAGTACAAGAGTTTAAATATCTTGGAGTTTTGCTTACGCATAATTTAAATTTTTCTAAGCATGTCAAACAAAAAAGCAAAGAGGCTAAAATTGCGTTGAGTTTATTATGGCCAAAGTTTTTTGCCAATCCAAAAATCGATCTTGTGTTAAAATATCGGGTCTTTCAAGCAACTGTCAACACTTGTATGTGCTACGGTGCTCAAGTTTTTGGATACTTGGCTCTCGAGCCAAGTATCCAAAAGTTAAAAATTAACTCGGATTATTTAATAAGAGTGATGAAGAGGGATGAAAGAAGTCTTCATAAAACCATCTTGCTAAGACTACTGCAATCTAATGCCACCCCTTTCAAAGAATGAAATCAGCTAGCTATCTCACATGAAGCTTACTTAACTTTATTGGATTCAAATGTAGATGAATGGAGCTCTATGTTTGCAAATGTTACTGCTAAAAGTGATGAAAGAAATTACAATTAGCATCTCTCTAAAGCATCGTCAACATCCTCCAGAAACACCTATAGGAACCTCAATCACCAATTGCCATCAGAAGCTAACTATTTCAACAATGAATTATCGACCGGAGCTATAAGTTATATCTTTAGAGCACGAGTTGAAATTTTAAATCTTAACTACGTGCCTCATCGAGCTGATCTTCCACAAATTTGTAATTTATGTAACAGAAGAGAAATTGAAGATATATGTACATCATTTTATTGCGGTATGCCCGATATTACAGGAAATTCGTCGATTACATTTAAATGAAAGCCATCTCACTGTAAACAGACTTCATGAGATATTAAATGGTTCGCTAGGATGGTCCACCCTATATAATTTCTGTAAGCACGCCCTAAATTTCCGAAATAGTTTCCCAACGTAAAGTCTAATCATTTGGCCAGTTACCATTATTTAAAACTTTTTAATTTTGTGTTTCAAATCACTTTAAAATTGATCTTTTTTATGTTTCTAATCATATTAAAATTGATATATCAGGCTACCATTATTTAAAATATTTTAATTTTGTGTTTCAAATCACTTTAAAATTGTAAACTTTTTATGTTTCAAATCATATTAAAATTGATATTTTTTTTGTGTTTCAAATCATATCAAAATTGTTAATGATTGCTTATCAAGTTTTTTTTCTATTGCTTACCTAATTTATTTTAGTATACGAATCCAACCAAATTGTTGTATTATTTTTATTGTTTTTTTTTTTAACTTTTAACATTTTTTAAATTATGAATTAATTATTTAGTTCAATTATTTTACTTTTATTATTTTTCTTTTATTATGAAATGTCAAATCAGGCAGACGGCAGAATTGCCAAGTCCTTATTCTTAAGTAAGAATTATTGTTAAACTTTAATAAGAAAAAATAAAGAATTTATCTAATCTAATCTAATTGCTCTCACTGCGTTTAATCATTGTAAGGGTAATCATAACCCATTTAGTGCGCGCTCAGTAAAAAAAATCTCACTTAAAATAATAAAATAATTTGTTTTTTTCATATAACATCATCATCATCATACAAAATAGACAACATAGTATTGTTAATAAATATTAATTCTAATACCTTGACAATTGTAATTATATATAACTGTATTATTTTTTTAACGTACAAAGAATTTTGGGAGCATTAGAAAATTTTATGAAATTTGTTTTTATAAAAAAAACTAAATTAGCAATATTTCCGCTCTTAACTATTGCTCTAATTAATCAATGCAGAAAGTTTTGATCCTATATCTATATATTTGAGATCACTTACCAAACACTCAAAAGTACCACTAAAACTTTGTTTTTATTTTTGCTTTGATTCGCCCTTCACTGATTGATATTGACATTCCCAATAAGAAGAACGTATAGAAAAACTCAACTGATGTGGTTATTTTATCATTTTCGAAGATTTTTATCGTTTTTGGTCAAATTGACAATAATTTCAGATTTGAGTTTTTACTGTCCCTGCAACTGTCCCCTAATTTTTTACCTGGGTCATTCTCTGGATCTTCCTACTCATTCTTTAGGCAGATTAGAGCATTATGATGAGCATTTAATACGAATTATTAAAGCGTCAGCTCCGTCACCTAACAACAACCCCAACTCACATTTTAATCTTAGAAACGTATGGTTCGATAGCGATTGCAAAAGATTACGTAAATTATCTTTTGTGTATCTTAAATTGTTTAGATCCACAAACGCTTTAATTTTCAAAAATATTTACCTTCATGTCAACAAGGAATACAAACAACTATGTACAACGAAAAAAACGGATTACCTTAAAAACCTAGCAAAAAAACTCACTAACTGCAAGAATTCAAAGGAATTTTGGAGTAATGTCCGAGAATTGGGTGGACGTAATAGAAATATGTTGAATACTCTCGGAGCTGAGACACTTGCTGCTCATTTTAAAACACTTTTGTCGGTCGATGAGAATCAACATTATTTCTCCTACGCACTTCCCAACTTCACAATCAGTGAATTAGATAGTCCAATATCTTGGAGTGATCTGGAAACAAGTTTGAGTAAGTCGAAGAATAACAAATTCCTGTCGAGTTTTACAAAAACAGCACTGATCAATTTAAAAACTATCTTGTGGAGTACTTTAACAGGTTATATAATGATGCTTATGTGCCAAAAAACTTTAATAAAGCAGTTATTTCTGCCATTTTCAAGAAAGGAGATTCAAATCTTGCGGAAAACTACAGAGGAATTTCTATTCTTAACACTATGAGGAAGATTCTGACTTCAATTCTGTACGAAAGGCTCACTAGTGGATCGAGAACACTAATCGTCTAAGCAAGTTTCAAGATGGTTTTCGGTCGGGCTTTTCAACGATGGATCACATTTTTGCACTTACCAGTATTGCCAGGAAGTCTATTGAAAAGAAAAAGAAATTGTATGCTTGTTTTGTAGATTTCAAAGCAGCATTTGATAAGGTCAACAGACAGGCTTTGATGTATAAGCTCTCATTACTAGGGATCTCCCGAAAATTCCTGATGATGTATTCTAAATTTTTGGAGTCATCAAGCGCCTCTGTATGGGATGGATCAGAGTTTTCGGATTGGTTTGAAACAACACCGGGTGTTCCACAAGGCTGCATTTTGAGCCCAATAATGTTTGCTTTGTTTATCGACGATATCTGTGATGAACTTCCAGGAGGAATACTCTTCGCCGATATCCAAGTGAAAGTTTTACTATACGCGGACGATTTAGTTGTTCTAACTGAAAATCCTTTCACTCTGCAGCTCCAAATAAACAGATTGAACTCCTTCTGCTTGCATGTTAACACAAACAAAACGAAAATAATGATTTTTGAAGCGCGTCAAAAAAGAAGGCTGCCGGAAGAGAATTGGTCACTCAATAATGAACGTATTGAAGTAGTACAAGAGTTTAAATATCTTGGAGTTTTGCTTACGCATAATTTAAATTTTTCTAAGCATGTCAAACAAAAAAGCAAAGAGGCTAAAATTGCGTTGAGTTTATTATGGCCAAAGTTTTTTGCCAATCCAAAAATCGATCTTGTGTCAAAATATCGCGTCTTTCAAGCAACTGTCAACACTTGTATGTGCTACGGTGCTCAAGTTTTTGGATACTTGGCTCTCCAGCCAAGTATCCAAAAGTTAAAAATGAACTCGGATTATTTAATAAGAGTGATGAAGAGGGATGAAAGAAGTCTTCATAAAACCATCTTGCTAAGACTACTGCAATCTAATGCCACCCCTTTCAAAGAATGGAGTCAGCTAGCTATCTCACATGAAGCTTACTTAACTTTATTGGAGTCAAATGTAGATGAATGGAGCTCTATGTTTGCAAATGTTACTGCTAAAATTGATGAAAGAAATTACAATTAGCATCTCTCTAAAGCATCGTCAACATCCTCCAGAAACACCTATAGGAACCTCAATCACCAATTACCATCAGAAGCTAACTATTTCAATAATGAATTATCGACCGGAGCTATAAGTTATATCTTTAGAGCACGAGTTGAAATTTTAAATCTTAACTACGTGCCTCATCGAGCTGATCTTCCACAAATTTGTAATTTATGTAACAGAAGAGAAATTGAAGATATATGTACATCATTTTATTGCGGTATTCCCGATATTACAGGAAATTCGTCGATTACATTTAAATGAAAGCCATCTCACTGTAAACAGACTTCATGAGATATTAAATGGTTCGCTAGGATGGTCCACCCTATATAATTTCTGTAAGCACGCCCTAAATTTTCGAAATAGTTTCCCAACGTAAAGTCTAATCATTTGGCCAGTTACCATTATTTAAAACTTTTTAATTTTGTGTTTCAAATCACTTTAAAATTGATCTTTTTTATGTTTCTAATCATATTAAAATTGATATATCAGGCTACCATTATTTAAAATATTTTAATTTTGTGTTTCAAATCACTTTAAAATTGTAAACTTTTTATGTTTCAAATCATATTAAAATTGATATTTTTTTTGTGTTTCAAATCATATCAAAATTGTTAATGATTGCTTATCAAGTTTTTTTTCTATTGCTTACCTAATTTATTTTAGTATACGAATCCAACCAAATTGTTGTATTATTTTTATTGTTTTTTTTTTAACTTTTAACATTTTTTAAATTATGAATTAATTATTTAGTTCAATTATTTTACTTTTATTATTTTTCTTTTATTATGAAATGTCAAATCAGGCAGACGACAGAATTGCCAAGTCCTTATTCTTAAGTAAGAATTATTGTTAAACTTTAATAAGAAAAAATAAAGAATTTATCTAATCTAATCTAATTGCTCTCACTGCGTTTAATCATTGTAAGGGTAATCATAACCCATTTAGTGCGCGCTCAGTAAAAAAAATCTCACTTAAAATAATAAAATAATTTGTTTTTTACATATAACATCATCATCATCATACAAAATAGACAACATAGTATTGTTAATAAATATTAATTCTAATACCTTGACAATTGTAATTATATATAACTGTATTATTTTTTTAACGTACAAAGAATTTTGGGAGCATTAGAAAATTTTATGAAATTTGTTTTTATAAAAAAAACTAAATTAGCAATATTTCCGCTCTTAACTATTGCTCTAATTAATCAATGCAGAAAGTTTTGATCCTATATCTATATATTTGAGATCACTTACCAAACACTCAAAAGTACCACTAAAACTTTGTTTTTATTTTTGCTTTGATTCGCCCTTCACTGATTGATATTGACATTCCCAATAAGAAGAACGTATAGAAAAACTCAACTGATGTGGTTATTTTATCATTTTCGAAGATTTTTATCGTTTTTGGTCAAATTGACAATAATTTCAGATTTGAGTTTTTACTGTCCCTGCAACTGTCCCCTAATTTTTTACCTGGGTCATTCTCTGGATCTTCCTACTCATCCTTTAGGCAGATTAGAGCATTATGATGAGCATTTAATACGAATTATTAAAGCGTCAGCTCCGTCACCTAACAACAACCCCAACTCACATTTTAATCTTAGAAACGTATGGTTCGATAGCGATTGCAAAAGATTACGTAAATTATCTTTTGTGTATCTTAAATTGTTTAGATCCACAAACGCTTTAATTTTCAAAAATATTTACCTTCATGCCAACAAGGAATACAAACAACTATGTACAACGAAAAAACGGATTACCTTAAAAACCTAGCAAAAAAACTCACTAACTGCAAGAATTCAAAGGAATTTTGGAGTAGTGTCCGAGAATTGGGTGGACGTAATAGAAATATGTTGAATACTCTCGGAGCTGAGACACTTGCTGCTCATTTTAAAACACTTTTGTCGGTCGATGAGAATCAACATTATTTCTCCTACGCACTTCCCAACTTCACAATCAGTGAATTAGATAGTCCAATATCTTGGAGTGATCTGGAAACAAGTTTGAGTAAGTCGAAGAATAACAAATTCCTGTCGAGTTTTACAAAAACAGCACTGATCAATTTAAAAACTATCTTGTGGAGTACTTTAACAGGTTATATAATGATGCTTATGTGCCAAAAAACTTTAATAAAGCAGTTATTTCTGCCATTTTCAAGAAAGGAGATTCAAATCTTGCGGAAAACTACAGAGGAATTTCTATTCTTAACACTATGAGGAAGATTCTGACTTCAATTCTGTACGAAAGGCTCACTAAGTGGATCGAGAACACTAATCGTCTAAGCAAGTTTCAAGATGGTTTTCGGTCGGGCTTTTCAACGATGGATCACATTTTTGCACTAACCAGTATTGCCAGGAAGTCTATTGAAAAGAAAAAGAAATTGTATGCTTGTTTTGTAGATTTCAAAGCAGCATTTGATAAGGTCAACAGACAGGCTTTGATGTATAAGCTCTCATTACTAGGGATCTCCCGAAAATTCCTGATGATGTATTCTAAATTTTTGGAGTCATCAAGCGCCTCTGTATGGGATGGATCAGAGTTTTCGGATTGGTTTGAAACAACACTGGGTGTTCCACAAGGCTGCATTTTGAGCCCAATAATGTTTGCTTTGTTTATCGACGATATCTGTGATGAACTTCCAGGAGGAATACTCTTCGCCGATATCCAAGTGAAAGTTTTACTATACGCGGACGATTTAGTTGTTCTAACTGAAAATCCTTTCACTCTGCAGCTCCAAATAAACAGATTGAACTCCTTCTGCTTGCATGTTAACACAAACAAAACGAAAATAATGATTTTTGAAGCGCGTCAAAAAAGAAGGCTGCCGGAAGAGAATTGGTCACTCAATAATGAACGTATTGAAGTAGTACAAGAGTTTAAATATCTTGGAGTTTTGCTTACGCATAATTTAAATTTTTCTAAGCATGTCAAACAAAAAAGCAAAGAGGCTAAAATTGCGTTGAGTTTATTATGGCCAAAGTTTTTTGCCAATCCAAAAATCGATCTTGTGTTAAAATATCGGGTCTTTCAAGCAACTGTCAACACTTGTATGTGCTACGGTGCTCAAGTTTTTGGATCCAAATCCAAAAGTTAAAAATTAACTCGGATTATTTAATAAGAGTGATGAAGAGGGATGAAAGAAGTCTTCATAAAACCATCTTGCTAAGACTACTGCAATCTAATGCCACCCCTTCATCGTCAACATCCTCCAGAAACACCTATAGGAACCTCAATCACCAATTGCCATCAGAAGCTAACTATTTCAATAATGAATTATCGACCGGAGCTATAAGTTATATCTTTAGAGCACGAGTTGAAATTTTAAATCTTAACTACGTGCCTCATCGAGCTGATCTTCCACAAATTTGTAATTTATGTAACAGAAGAGAAATTGAAGATATATGTACATCATTTTATTGCGGTATGCCCGATATTACAGGAAATTCGTCGATTACATTTAAATGAAAGCCATCTCACTGTAAACAGACTTCATGAGATATTAAATGGTTCGCTAGGATGGTCCACCCTATATAATTTCTGTAAGCACGCCCTAAATTTCCGAAATAGTTTCCCAACGTAAAGTCTAATCATTTGGCCAGTTACCATTATTTAAAACTTTTTAATTTTGTGTTTCAAATCACTTTAAAATTGATCTTTTTTTGATATATCAGGCTACCATTATTTAAAATATTTTAATTTTGTGTTTCAAATCACTTTAAAATTGTAAACTTTTTATGTTTCAAATCATATTAAAATTGATATTTTTTTTGTGTTTCAAATCATATCAAAATTGTTAATGATTGCTTATCAAGTTTTTTTTCTATTGCTTACCTAATTTATTTTAGTATACGAATCCAACCAAATTGTTGTATTATTTTTATTGTTTTTTTTTTAACTTTTAACATTTTTTAAATTATGAATTAATTATTTAGTTCAATTATTTTACTTTTATTATTTTTCTTTTATTATGAAATGTCAAATCAGGCAGACGGCAGAATTGCCAAGTCCTTATTCTTAAGTAAGAATTATTGTTAAACTTTAATAAGAAAAAATAAAGAATTTATCTAATCTAATCTAATTGCTCTCACTGCGTTTAATCATTGTAAGGGTAATCATAACCCATTTAGTGCGCGGTCAGTAAAAAAAATCTCACTTAAAATAATAAAATAATTTGTTTTTTACATATAACATCATCATCATCATACAAAATAGACAACATAGTATTGTTAATAAATATTAATTCTAATACCTTGACAATTGTAATTATATATAACTGTATTATTTTTTTAACGTACAAAGAATTTTGGGAGCATTAGAAAATTTTATGAAATTTGTTTTTATAAAAAAAAAAACTAAATTAGCAATATTTCCGCTCTTAACTATTGCTCTAATTAATCAATGCAGAAAGTTTTGATCCTATATCTATATATTTGAGATCACTTACCAAACACTCAAAAGTACCACTAAAACTTTGTTTTTATTTTTGCTTTGATTCGCCCTTCACTGATTGATATTGACATTCCCAATAAGAAGAACGTATAGAAAAACTCAACTGATGTGGTTATTTTATCATTTTCGAAGATTTTTATCGTTTTTGGTCAAATTGACAATAATTTCAGATTTGAGTTTTTACTATCCCTGCAACTGTCCCCTAATTTTTTACCTGGGTCATTCTCTGGATCTTCCTACTCATCCTTTAGGCAGATTAGAGCATTATGATGAGCATTTAATACGAATTATTAAAGCGTCAGCTCCGTCACCTAACAACAACCCCAACTCACATTTTAATCTTAGAAACGTATGGTTCGATAGCGATTGCAAAAGATTACGTAAATTATCTTTTGTGTATCTTAAATTGTTTAGATCCACAAACGCTTTAATTTTCAAAAATATTTACCTTCATGTCAACAAGGAATACAAACAACTATGTACAACGAAAAAAACGGATTACCTTAAAAACCTAGCAAAAAAACTCACTAACTGCAAGAATTCAAAGGAATTTTGGAGTAATGTTCGAGAATTGGGTGGACGTAATAGAAATATGTTGAATACTCTCGGAGCTGATACACTTGCTGCTCATTTTAAAACACTTTTGTCGGTCGATGAGAATCAACATTATTTCTCCTACGCACTTCCCAACTTCACAATCAGTGAATTAAATAGTCCAATATCTTGGAGTGATCTGGAAACAAGTTTGAGTAAGTCGAAGAATAACAAATTCCTGTCGAGTTTTACAAAAACAGCACTGATCAATTTAAAAACTATCTTGTGGAGTACTTTAACAGGTTATATAATGATGCTTATGTGCCAAAAAACTTTAATAAAGCAGTTATTTCTGCCATTTTCAAGAAAGGAGATTCAAATCTTGCGGAAAACTACAGAGGAATTTCTATTCTTAACACTATGAGGAAGATTCTGACTTCAATTCTGTACGAAAGGCTCACTAAGTGGATCGAGAACACTAATCGTCTAAGCAAGTTTCAAGATGGTTTTCGGTCGGGCTTTTCAACGATGGATCACATTTTTGCACTTACCAGTATTGCCAGGAAGTCTATTGAAAAGAAAAAGAAATTGTATGCTTGTTTTGTAGATTTCAAAGCAGCATTTGATAAGGTCAACAGACAGGCTTTGATGTATAAGCTCTCATTACTAGGGATCTCCCGAAAATTCCTGATGATGTATTCTAAATTTTTGGAGTCATCAAGCGCCTCTGTATGGGATGGATCAGAGTTTTCGGATTGGTTTGAAACAACACCGGGTGTTCCACAAGGCTGCATTTTGAGCCCAATAATGTTTGCTTTGTTTATCGACGATATCTGTGATGAACTTCCAGGAGGAATACTCTTCGCCGATATCCAAGTGAAAGTTTTACTATACGCGGACGTTTTAGTTGTTCTAACTGAAAATCCTTTCACTCTGCAGCTCCAAATAAACAGATTGAACTCCTTCTGCTTGCATGTTAACACAAACAAAACGAAAATAATGATTTTTGAAGCGCGTCAAAAAAGAAGGCTGCCGGAAGAGAATTGGTCACTCAATAATGAACGTATTGAAGTAGTACAAGAGTTTAAATATCTTGGAGTTTTGCTTACGCATAATTTAAATTTTTCTAAGCATGTCAAACAAAAAAGCAAAGAGGCTAAAATTGCGTTGAGTTTATTATGGCCAAAGTTTTTTGCCAATCCAAAAATCGATCTTGTGTTAAAATATCGGGTCTTTCAAGCAACTGTCAACACTTGTATGTGCTACGGTGCTCAAGTTTTTGGATCCAAATCCAAAAGTTAAAAATTAACTCGGATTATTTAATAAGAGTGATGAAGAGGGATGAAAGAAGTCTTCATAAAACCATCTTGCTAAGACTACTGCAATCTAATGCCACCCCTTTCAAAGAATGGAGTCAGCTAGCTATCTCACATGAAGCTTACTTAACTTTATTGGAGTCAAATGTAGATGAATGGAGCTCTATGTTTGCAAATGTTACTGCTAAAATTGATGAAAGAAATTACAATTAGCATCTCTCTAAAGCATCGTCAACATCCTCCAGAAACACCTATAGGAACCTCAATCACCAATTACCATCAGAAGCTAACTATTTCAATAATGAATTATCGACCGGAGCTATAAGTTATATCTTTAGAGCACGAGTTGAAATTTTAAATCTTAACTACGTGCCTCATCGAGCTGATCTTCCACAAATTTGTAATTTATGTAACAGAAGAGAAATTGAAGATATATGTACATCATTTTATTGCGGTATGCCCGATATTACAGGAAATTCGTCGATTACATTTAAATGAAAGCCATCTCACTGTAAACAGACTTCATGAGATATTAAATGGTTCGCTAGGATGGTCCACCCTATATAATTTCTGTAAGCACGCCCTAAATTTTCGAAATAGTTTCCCAACGTAAAGTCTAATCATTTGGCCAGTTACCATTATTTAAAACTTTTTAATTTTGTGTTTCAAATCACTTTAAAATTGATCTTTTTTATGTTTCTAATCATATTAAAATTGATATATCAGGCTACCATTATTTAAAATATTTTAATTTTGTGTTTCAAATCACTTTAAAATTGTAAACTTTTTATGTTTCAAATCATATTAAAATTGATATTTTTTTTGTGTTTCAAATCATATCAAAATTGTTAATTTTTGCTTATCAAGTTTTTTTTCTATTGCTTACCTAATTTATTTTAGTATACGAATCCAACCAAATTGTTGTATTATTTTTATTGTTTTTTTTTTTTTAACTTTTAACATTTTTTAAATTATGAATTAATTATTTAGTTCAATTATTTTACTTTTATTATTTTTCTTTTATTATGAAATGTCAAATCAGGCAGACGGCAGAATTGCCAAGTCCTTATTCTTAAGTAAGAATTATTGTTAAACTTTAATAAGAAAAAATAAAGAATTTATCTAATCTAATCTAATTGCTCTCACTGCGTTTAATCATTGTAAGGGTAATCATAACCCATTTAGTGCGCGCTCAGTAAAAAAAATCTCACTTAAAATAATAAAATAATTTGTTTTTTTCATATAACATCATCATCATCATACAAAATAGACAACATAGTATTGTTAATAAATATTAATTCTAATACCTTGACAATTGTAATTATATATAACTGTATTATTTTTTTAACGTACAAAGAATTTTGGGAGCATTAGAAAATTTTATGAAATTTGTTTTTATAAAAAAAACTAAATTAGCAATATTTCCGCTCTTAACTATTGCTCTAATTAATCAATGCAGAAAGTTTTGATCCTATATCTATATATTTGAGATCACTTACCAAACACTCAAAAGTACCACTAAAACTTTGTTTTTATTTTTGCTTTGATTCGCCCTTCACTGATTGATATTGACATTCCCAATAAGAAGAACGTATAGAAAAACTCAACTGATGTGGTTATTTTATCATTTTCGAAGATTTTTATCGTTTTTGGTCAAATTGACAATAATTTCAGATTTGAGTTTTTACTGTCCCTGCAACTGTCCCCTAATTTTTTACCTGGGTCATTCTCTGGATCTTCCTACTCATCCTTTAGGCAGATTAGAGCATTATGATGAGCATTTAATACGAATTATTAAAGCGTCAGCTCCGTCACCTAACAACAACCCCAACTCACATTTTAATCTTAGAAACGTATGGTTCGATAGCGATTGCAAAAGATTACGTAAATTATCTTTTGTGTATCTTAAATTGTTTAGATCCACAAACGCTTTAATTTTCAAAAATATTTACCTTCATGTCAACAAGGAATACAAACAACTATGTACAACGAAAAAAACGGATTACCTTAAAAACCTAGCAAAAAAACTCACTAACTGCAAGAATTCAAAGGAATTTTGGAGTAGTGTCCGAGAATTGGGTGGACGTAATAGAAATATGTTGAATACTCTCGGAGCTGAGACACTTGCTGCTCATTTTAAAACACTTTTGTCGGTCGATGAGAATCAACATTATTTCTCCTACGCACTTCCCAACTTCACAATCAGTGAATTAGATAGTCCAATATCTTGGAGTGATCTGGAAACAAGTTTGAGTAAGTCGAAGAATAACAAATTCCTGTCGAGTTTTACAAAAACAGCACTGATCAATTTAAAAACTATCTTGTGGAGTACTTTAACAGGTTATATAATGATGCTTATGTGCCAAAAAACTTTAATAAAGCAGTTATTTCTGCCATTTTCAAGAAAGGAGATTCAAATCTTGCGGAAAACTACAGAGGAATTTCTATTCTTAACACTATGAGGAAGATTCTGACTTCAATTCTGTACGAAAGGCTCACTAAGTGGATCGAGAACACTAATCGTCTAAGCAAGTTTCAAGATGGTTTTCGGTCGGGCTTTTCAACGATGGATCACATTTTTGCACTTACCAGTATTGCCAGGAAGTCTATTGAAAAGAAAAAGAAATTGTATGCTTGTTTTGTAGATTTCAAAGCAGCATTTGATAAGGTCAACAGACAGGCTTTGATGTATAAGCTCTCATTACTAGGGATCTCCCGAAAATTCCTGATGATGTATTCTAAATTTTTGGAGTCATCAAGCGCCTCTGTATGGGATGGATCAGAGTTTTCGGATTGGTTTGAAACAACACCGGGTGTTCCACAAGGCTGCATTTTGAGCCCAATAATGTTTGCTTTGTTTATCGACGATATCTGTGATGAACTTCCAGGAGGAATACTCTTCGCCGATATCCAAGTGAAAGTTTTACTATACGCGGACGATTTAGTTGTTCTAACTGAAAATCCTTTCACTCTGCAGCTCCAAATAAACAGATTGAACTCCTTCTGCTTGCATGTTAACACAAACAAAACGAAAATAATGATTTTTGAAGCGCGTCAAAAAAGAAGGCTGCCGGAAGAGAATTGGTCACTCAATAATGAACGTATTGAAGTAGTACAAGAGTTTAAATATCTTGGAGTTTTGCTTACGCATAATTTAAATTTTTCGAAGCATGTCAAACAAAAAAGCAAAGAGGCTAAAATTGCGTTGAGTTTATTATGGCCAAAGTTTTTTGCCAATCCAAAAATCGATCTTGTGTTAAAATATCGGGTCTTTCAAGCAACTGTCAACACTTGTATGTATGTGCTACGGTGCTCAAGTTTTTGGATCCAAATCCAAAAGTTAAAAATTAACTCGGTTTATTTAATAAGAGTGATGAAGAGGGATGAAAGAAGTCTTCATAAAACCATCTTGCTAAGACTACTGCAATCTAATGCCACCCCTTTCAAAGAATGGAGTCAGCTAGCTATCTCACATGAAGCTTACTTAACTTTATTGGAGTCAAATGTAGATGAATGGAGCTCTATGTTTGCAAATGTTACTGCTAAAATTGATGAAAGAAATTACAATTAGCATCTCTCTAAAGCATCGTCAACATCCTCCAGAAACACCTATAGGAACCTCAATCACCAATTACCATCAGAAGCTAACTATTTCAATAATGAATTATCGACCGGAGCTATAAGTTATATCTTTAGAGCACGAGTTGAAATTTTAAATCTTAACTACGTGCCTCATCGAGCTGATCTTCCACAAATTTGTAATTTATGTAACAGAAGAGAAATTGAAGATATATGTACATCATTTTATTGCGGTATGCCCGATATTACAGGAAATTCGTCGATTACATTTAAATGAAAGCCATCTCACTGTAAACAGACTTCATGAGATATTAAATGGTTCGCTAGGATGGTCCACCCTATATAATTTCTGTAAGCACGCCCTAAATTTTCGAAATAGTTTCCCAACGTAAAGTCTAATCATTTGGCCAGTTACCATTATTTAAAACTTTTTAATTTTGTGTTTCAAATCACTTTAAAATTGATCTTTTTTATGTTTCTAATCATATTAAAATTGATATATCAGGCTACCATTATTTAAAATATTTTAATTTTGTGTTTCAAATCACTTTAAAATTGTAAACTTTTTATGTTTCAAATCATATTAAAATTGATATTTTTTTTGTGTTTCAAATCATATCAAAATTGTTAATGATTGCTTATCAAGTTTTTTTTCTATTGCTTACCTAATTTATTTTAGTATACGAATCCAACCAAATTGTTGTATTATTTTTATTGTTTTTTTTTTTAACTTTTAACATTTTTTAAATTATGAATTAATTATTTAGTTCAATTATTTTACTTTTATTATTTTTCTTTTATTATGAAATGTCAAATCAGGCAGACGGCAGAATTGCCAAGTCCTTATTCTTAAGTAAGAATTATTGTTAAACTTTAATAAGAAAAAATAAAGAATTTATCTAATCTAATCTAATTGCTCTCACTGCGTTTAATCATTGTAAGGGTAATCATAACCCATTTAGTGCGCGGTCAGTAAAAAAAATCTCACTTAAAATAATAAAATAATTTGTTTTTTACATATAACATCATCATCATCATACAAAATAGACAACATAGTATTGTTAATAAATATTAATTCTAATACCTTGACAATTGTAATTATATATAACTGTATTATTTTTTTAACGTACAAAGAATTTTGGGAGCATTAGAAAATTTTATGAAATTTGTTTTTATAAAAAAAACTAAATTAGCAATATTTCCGCTCTTAACTATTGCTCTAATTAATCAATGCAGAAAGTTTTGATCCTATATCTATATATTTGAGATCACTTACCAAACACTCAAAAGTACCACTAAAACTTTGTTTTTATTTTTGCTTTGATTCGCCCTTCACTGATTGATATTGACATTCCCAATAAGAAGAACGTATAGAAAAACTCAACTGATGTGGTTATTTTATCATTTTCGAAGATTTTTATCGTTTTTGGTCAAATTGACAATAATTTCAGATTTGAGTTTTTACTGTCCCTGCAACTGTCCCCTAATTTTTTACCTGGGTCATTCTCTGGATCTTAACTCTTGAGTTGTATATATAATTAAAAGTGATTTTTCATCAAGTACTGTTTTATAAGGTGCAAGATTTTAAAACAAAACGTAGCTCAAAGTAAAGACATGTTTCTTATACGATCGCTTTATTTGAACTGTACCAACTAACAATTTCAATAATCTAATATACTTAAACACTAATATACATACGACAGTAGGATGATATGGTTTACAGCATTATAGCGTAACGTTATTATTTACTATTTACATACTTATTGTACATAATGAATATAGTTTAGTGCAAATACAGGGTGTTCATTTGATAATACATATAAGAAAACTAAAGCACATTTCAAAAATAAAATAAAATAAGTGATTCTCTTACAGTTTTTATATTTTATTATCATGCTTACTATTTTTTAACTTTTATCGTACAAAAAAACTAACACAACATAAATAATCAACCTATTCAAAACTATTGACTGTTATAAAGTTTTGTAATTCTACTCATATTTTATTTTTTAATATGAAAATGTATTTTTACCGTAAATGCCTTATTCCGCAGGAACAGTAAGCTAGGAAAAAGGGAATGCAGACAATTGTGGGCAGAAATAAAAACCTTTTCTGGTAATACCAAATTAACATTTAAAAACCTATCGAATCAGGTTCTTGTTACAAATGGCAACACTGACCATTCATGCCAAACTGGAAAACCATTCCTGTCAACCTGAAGCAGAGATATAATACTGCATATTTGAAATGTATATATGAGTCAGTCTTGCCAAGAGAGCAAATGTTTAAACTCCCAGACAAAATAATGAAAGTGTGTTTTTTATATAATTTTTCCAAAGTTAAAAACTTGTGTTTTTATTTACAGCTATATACAGTTCTATTTCTAATCCATCTGAAATCTTTAAACATTCTTCAAAATCTGGTTCACATACACTAATGATTCCAACTTGCCAACAAACTTCTTCAACGTAAAACTAGCTCGTACTCTAGCTTACCAACATATACCACATGTTGATATCCACAATTCGGTACATCTGCAAAAGACAAACAAATAACCTTTATTGGAATGGAAACCTACTCTTTAAAAGTCAAAACTTCAGAGTGTGATCGCATCTCATACCCAATTTAAAACATGCTCTTTACTAAAAGCAAGGATTTTTATTTTTATATAATTGTATCTTCGAAAAAGGGACTAAACTAAAGACATGGAAAGTTGCAAGAACGATTCCAATTCTGAAACCTTAAAACCAAGTTGCATTTAAACATGGACGCTGACTCATTAGTTCTGTTAGTTGCTTATTATGTGAATTTATTTTATATTTTAATATACTATATAATAACAATACTTTAAAGCAAAATTAACATTCAAACTATGTGCAGACAGAAATCCAATCTCAACATTTTTAGTCCGACTATTTCCCTTTCCAGCTTTCGTCTACCACCATTAAATTAGTTATTAAGCTTTTATTTTTTCTATGAACAATTATTTTATTTACTGTGAGGCACTGGTAAAAAAAAAATTTAGTAAAGATGTGAAGGGCTATCTTAAAGTTTGTGTGTTCCAAAGTTCACTTTCATTCGTGTGTTCAATTTGATTTTATTAATTTTTTGTGTATCATTGTCGATTATTAATTATCAAGGACAAAAAATTGAATTTAAGATACATTGGAAAACTTTTGTGTAGAATTTACAGTTAAAAGTATTTTCGTAATTTTTTTAAAATGATTTGCACGTCTGTGCAAATTTTCATCAATATTCGAATTGCTCTGACTTCACTGTTCTGCTTTAAAACAACGCCATAAACTAAGACTACATTCACAGAATTTTGTATATGGATTTTACTAGCTGATTTTTTGAAATTTTCAGTTTATTAAATATTTTGTGACAATGTATTTTAGGTACCCCAGTGACAATCGCCAACCTAAAGGAAAGTCGGTGCAAGCGCAAGGCGTTTATAATAATACTTATTTTATGCATGCTGCCACTGCACTTGTGGGTAACTTAGTTCAAGTTCACTTAAGATCCGGAAATTTGTACGAAGGAGTTTTTCGAACATTTTCCCCAAATTTTGATGTGAGTGTGTAAACATTTATATTTTTAAGAATGCATTTATATATCTTGTTGCAGATTGCCTTAGAACTGCCATTTTGCATTAAGAGTAGTGTGAACATGGTAGATGAAGAAACACCCGTTCCAAATTGTATGATTTTTACATCTGACAACGTTGTTAGTATTGTTGCGAAAGATTTCGATCCAAATTATGCTACAGGTGGTGCTTTCCAAACTGACAACGCTATTTCGGAAAAGTTTGGTATGTATACAAAAAAACTATGTTTGAAGATAGGATTGTATGTATAACCCTATTAACAGTATCGCACCTGGACGAAAAAGAATTGGAGCCATGGGATGCATCGGGTATGAATGGGGAAATTGAATTTGATTTTAATGGAGGTGCTAATGGCTGGGATGCCAATGACATGTTCATAAAAAATGAAAAGACATTTGGAGTGCAATCAACATTTGACGATTCACTTTCTGACTACACCGTTCAAATTGAAAAAAGAGAAACTGAGGAATTTAAAGAGGCTGAAGCTAAAGCGGAGAAACTTGCACAAGAAATTGAAAAAAATCCTTTATGCAGAGAACGTTTAGATCTAGAGAATGGTGACGAAGAAGCTTTATTTGCAGCGGTAGAACGACCAGTAGAAAGCAATGGAGAAGATACGAATATGACTAATAAAACTAATAATGCTTCTGCTCTATCACGCCCCTTAAATACAAATATTATGCCGCAAACAATAGTTCCAATTCAACATCATATAGTAATGGCTCAGAGAAATAACAATGCCGCATCAGACAAATTTGTTCAAATTCCTAAACGGAAGACAGTCCCTACTAATAACTCTAAAACAGTACGACCATCCATGGTTTCAAATGCCGTTTCACAACAAAGTTCCAGCAATACAAAATTAAATTATCAAACAGTTCAAATGCAAGGGACAACTTCTTTTTCAATAAACCAGGGCTATTCTCCAATAATGGCAGGGTAAGTAAAAAGATTAATAGTTAAGGGTAGTACTTCCTCGGAACCCAGCTCAGAAGTCATGTAAACGAATATGAGTATATAGTTTTTCAGCATTGGTGAATTGGAATAAGTTTTCTTTTCTCACAATAAGAACCAGAGAGAGATTTATTACGGTCACGGACAACCACAAGCACTACAAACTGGTGACTTCAATTGTAACCTTTTGGAAGACAATTCTCTAACAAATTATATGCGTACATTTTACATGTTCTCTGTTAATACACATTTTCCAACTAATTTGTCGCGCTCTGTAAATACTCTTGGATGTTTTTTTGTCAGCCATTCAGATATTTTGCTTCATTATGATCAACTATCTGCACCAGCTTCTTCAAAAAATAATCTTATTTTTATGATTTTTAAAACTCGAATATTTTAAATCTGTTTAATCGATATGTCCCTCTTGTAACTAAAATGGTACGACAAGACTAGCATTCTTGGTTCACGAGTGCAATTTGACAGCTTATATCGGGTGATTTTTTAAGAGCTTGAGAACTTTTTTTTAAAAAAAAACGCATAAAATTTGCAAAATCTCATCGATTCTTTATTTGAAACGTTAGATTGGTCCATGACATTTACTGATATGAAGATAATTTCATTTAAATGTTGACCGCGGCTGCGTCTTAGGTGGTCCATTCGGAAAGTCCAATTTTGGGTAACTTTTTCGAGCATTTCGGCCGGAATAGCCCGAATTTCTTCGGAAATGTTGTCTTCCAAAGCTGGAATAGTTGCTGGCTTATTTGTGTAGACTTTAGACTTGACGTAGCCCCACAAAAAATAGTCTAAAGGCGTCAAATCGCATGATCTTGGTGGCCAACTTACCGGTTCATTCCTTGAGATGAATTGTTCTCCGAAGTTTTCGCTCAAAATGGCCATAGAATCGCGAGCTGTGTGGCATGTAGCGCCATCTTGTTGAAACCACATGTCAACCAAGTTCAGTTCTTCCATTTTTGGCAACAAAAAGTTTGTTAGCATTGAACGATAGCGATCGCCATTCACCGTAACGTTGCGTCCAACAGCATCTTTGAAAAAATACGGTCCAATGATTCCACCAGCGTACAAACCACACCAAACAGTGCATTTTTCGGGATGCATGGGCAGTTCTTGAACGGCTTCTGGTTGCTCTTCACTCCAAATGCGGCAATTTTGCTTATTTACGTAGCCATTCAACCAGAAATGAGCCTCATCGCTGAACAAAATTTGTCGATAAAAAAGCGCGAAACACATTTCGAACCGAACACTGATTTTGGTAATAAAATTCAATGATTTGCAAGCGTTGCTCGTTAGTAAGTCTATTCATGATGAAATGTCAAAGCATACTGAGCATCTTTCTCTTTGACACCATGTCTGAAATCCCGCGTGATCTGTCAAATACTAATGCATGAAAATCCTAACCTCAAAAAAATCACCCATTAGTACGTGATCAAGCAAATAGTTGCTGGAAACGTTTTAAGCTTGATATTTTTCATGAGTGTTTTCAAACATTTAACGTAATACAGTAGTTTCAAAGATCAGAAGTGCAAAAAGAAATACTCATAGCAAACCTCTAATGTTTTCTCTGGGAGGACAGCAGCACTGCAGAAATTTGCGTGAGCTTGGTAAGGTAAATGTTGATGTAAATAAACTCCAACAAACGTACGTCACACTGCCTTCTAGTTCTTATATTTTCAACGAAGTTGCGTTCAGTGATCTAAATATAAATGACCCTACACACCTACCTTTGAAGAGATTGTTTATTTTTCAAATATCCTTAATGCTGCTGTAGGTAGGTAGGTAGAAATGGCGATCTCAAGGCAACCTAGCCTGAGATCCAATTAGCGCTGTAGTGCGCCGTTTTGATACCAAAACTCGTTTGACCTGTGATAGAAAGGAAAAGATTTATAGAGAAGCTTCATAGCGATTATGTTAGAGCCATTTTGTCGCATTGAGAAAAAAGATTAGGTCTCTAATCTTTGTCTCAAATAGCTCATCCAGTTCGTGAAAGAATGCTTTGCCAAAGCATTTCATTCTAGCGCTTGCCAAAGCAGGACATTTGCAGAGGAAATGGATTATCGTTTCACTTTCTCTTTGGTCGCTACAACTAGAATTAGAATTAGAAATACATTTTATTTATTCATTTTCATTTTACAACTAGTTAATACAAAAATTTACAATAAATAAAGAATAAATAATAGTTATCATCCTTTAGCTTCAAGCTAGTGTTGAATGATACAAAGCGAATTTAAATTTACATAAATTAAAAACTGATGTGGGGTGACAATCAGAGCTGCAATGATACTAAATTGTTTAAGGCAGGTGATCAAATAAGTTATTATTTTTTTTTTTTTTTTTTTTTATTTCAAATATTAAATACAAAATAGGAAAGAATTAGAATTAAAACATATTCATATAAATTAAGAGAAAAAGAAATATAATAAAAAGTAGATACTCAGTTTTTAAACATCAATGTTTCTTTAACAATAATTATCTATACAATTTAAGTCAATTGTGAAAAGCCAGTCTTTTACTTTTTTCAGAAAAGAGTTTAAATTTTGAGAAGTTCTGATAGATGTTGGTAAGTTATTAAATGCCTTGGGTGCTGCGACAGTATAAAAGTTAGAGAAATGAGTTTTATGAGCAGTGGGTATATTGACAAGATGCATATTATTTATGCGTAGATTATATAACTGCGAGTTTCTACTTGGAATGTTACCACTTTGCTTGAAAAATTCTTTCAGTACTTTAAAAATGTAAAGGTGTCTCAAAGGTAGAATTCCCAAATCCTTGAATAAGGGCCAACTTTCAGTTAATCGATTTTTGTTGCAAATGATTCTAATTAGATGTTTTTGAGCAATCAACAAGGGTCTTAAAGTACTAGCATATGAACCACCCCAGCTGGATAAACCATATTGTATTTTAGAGTGTGCAAGTCCGTAGTATATTGAAGTTAAAACTCTTTTTGAGCAGAATGGTTTTAACAGATACATTTTTCTAGTAATGAGCATCAAATAATTTTTTATATTGCAAATATGATCTTTCCAGTTAAGATTAAAATCAATTGTAACTCCTAGATATTTAAAACTGTACACTGAATCAATTTTGAAACAAGAATCTGAACAAGAACCAGCTGCTTGAAAATTAGGTCTACCGCAACTATGTAAAGGAAAGGTGAATTGTTTACAATTCGACCCATGAAATATAAAATCGTAATTGCAAAGCACTCATTACACCATTAACTACCACTTTTTGAACTCTTTCTTTTAAATATGACTTAAGCCATTGAAAAAGAACTCCTCTAAATCCTGCATTATATAATTTACTTAGCAGTAAATCATGATCAACCATGTCAAAGGCTTTAGTCATATCAATAAAAAGAGCCATAGTCGGTTTATTATGATTCAAGCTGCCATAGAGTTGACTGCAAAGTCGAAGAATTGCATCTTCGGTTGACTTTCCAGACCGAAATCCAAATTGATTTTCGCTAAAAAAACAATTTTTATCTAAGAAAGAAGTAATTCTTTTTTTCATTAGTTTTTCGAAAATTTTTGAGAAGGTGGGAAGAAGAGAAATAGGTCTGTAGTTTGACATATTTGTTCTATCTTCTTTTTTATAAAGAGGGATTACCTCCGCACATTTAAATTGTTGAGGAAAACAACCTTGTTCAACACTTAAGTTAAATATATAACTTAACACATCTGAGACATATAAAGCAATTTTTTTGAGTAAGTTACTAGATATTCCATCTGAAGTACAAGAGTTTTTGTTTTCCAATGATAAAATAGTTTTATAAGTTTCAAAAGATGAAATAGCATCAAAAGCAAAGCTGTTAGGTTGTAAATATTCAGAATCTAAACTGCGTGGATCAGAACAGTTGCAATCCACATACAAATCAAAAGACGGCTTCAATTTTTCCGAGATTTCCGTAAAATATTCATTGAATTTGTTTGAAATACATTTTGAATCGCATAGTGAAATACCGTCTGCAACAATAGTTTCTATAGCGTTAGAGGTCGTTTTCTTTCCTAAGATATCGTTGATAATTTTCCATTCCCTTTTTACATTGCCTTTCGAACTTCTGAATAAATTAGAATAGTAATTTTCACGATTTGATTCAATGTTAGTTTTAACAGCTTTACATAACGAATCGTAATATTTGTGTAGTTTTGTGTTATTTGGGTGTTTTTTCAGCTTAGAACCAACTTTGTTTTTATTTTTTATCTGCTTAAGAAGGCAATGGCTCATCCAAGGTTTTAAAAACTTCTTTTTTTTATTCTTAATGGAAAAAGAAGAACATGTGTTGATATGCTTTTGCCAGATTGCGTTAAAAACATTAAGCGAAGAAGATGTATCCTTTTCAGAATAAACTTGATCCCAAAATTCATGTTTCAAAATACTAAGTAATAAGGTATAATCTATCACAAGGTGCTCTTTATCATTATTGGAACTTGAAATATTTTCCATGTCATTAGTTTTTAAAACGATCATTTTGTGATCAGTGATTTTATAATCTAGAACACTTCCACAAAAATGAAACTTATTATTCCTACTAAAACGCGAGAAAATGTGGTCAATGCAAGTACTTGAAGTTAGTGTGACGCGGGTTGCCTCTTTAATATAACCTTTGAGACCATTTGAGGCCATAAGAAATAGGTAATTTTCAACATCTTTATCAGATGTGTTCAAAATATCAATATTAATGTCACCAATCAAAATTAAATTACAAGTATTATATTTACAAAGAATTTGACTGAGTTCATCCAAGAAGACACCTTTACTAAACGCGTGCAATCTATATATACACAACATTGTATAGTTTTCATCTTGATAGCAAAATGACAACTTTACTACATCAGCACTACAAATTTCTATTTTTGAACATTGGTGAGTCAAACTCTCATCAATATAAATTGCAACACCTCCAGACGAATAAGATTCGTTGCAACAACTAAAAAGCGCGTAACCCGGTATGTTATAAAGACTTATTTCACTTTCAAAAACTCAAATCTCTGTTAACACAATTATAACTGGCAATTTTTTAAGTGACTCAATGTGAGCTAAAAAAATGGAAAAGTTCTTTCTCAAACTACGGATGTTTTGCTGAATACAAAAACAATTATCAGGAAAACTACGAAAAACTGGAATTTCACAAATGTTTGGGACTGAAGAAATAATAGGATTAACAATATTCATAATTTATCAAAATCTAAACTACAATTAATTCTTACTGAATTGTCACCCTCACTCTTCCTCATAAATATATTCCCATTCCTAGTCCAAACGTACTTGACTCCTTTCGTAGTTTTCATTGAAATCGCAGTATTAAGTAGTCGACGCCTCTGATGTGTCAGGCAATCGTTGATGTAAACATTCTCCTGTTTACCTCGTACTCCAAAAAAATTTGTTGTTAATTGTTCTTTCTTTTCTCTTTTGCTTTGCATAATTTTCTCTTTCATACGGTGAGAGACAAATTTAACGTGTAAAATGTTGGCAGTAGTTGAATTACCATTAGCAAGAGGTTTTCCTTTTTTAACTTTTTTAACAAAACATTGGTCGATGTCATTCTCAGTTACGTTAACTTGTAATGCTTCACGAAAGATACCAAGTGCAAGATCGATGTGTGGAGTGTCTTTGATGATAGGAACATTATACACTTCTATACTGTTCAAGAGAAGTTGTTGCTCTAGATTATTTACCCTTTGTTCGAGTGCAAGAATTTTTTGTTCACTTTCATTGTTTTTGGCAACCATTTCATCGATCTGAATTTTATGGTAATTCTTTAGTTGAAGAATTTCAGCGTAAACCATCTCTAAAGTAACGGCTGCAGGTAATTTTTTCATCGTCTCGGTGTTGATGGACAAATCAGTAGCATTGGAAGCGGTTGTGGAACTATTGGCGGTGGTAGAGGTGGATGACGGTTGGGTGCAGGGGTTTGAGGTGGTGATGGATGCAGTTGTGGCGGTGGCAGCGGAGGCGGAAGGGGTTGCGGTGGTGTTGATGGTTGTGGTGACGGTGGAGTAGTCACATAGGTTTGATGATGAAGAGTTAGATGCGTTAGGAGGTGGTGTTGCATTTGATGATGTTTGTGCAACTGAAGAGAATTTATTTGGAGTAGTACCAGATATAGATCCTCTCCTCTCTATAGTGCAACAAGGGCATCTCCAGTTTGCTTTGGAATTTTTCATAAAATCAAGCTCATTAGCAGTGATTTTTGCACATTTTCCATGTGAATATTTGGAACAGTCACTACACCTGACTTTAAGCTCGTTTCTTTCTACCTTTTTTTTACAAAATGCACACGACATTCTCGGTATTTTAAAAATGTAAAAAATATAAATACAAAAATACTTTGACTAATTAATTGAAAAAAAGCTCCCGATATGAGTGTACCCCACAACGTCACAAAGAGAACTGATGACTACGGCAAAAGGTGTTGTAAGAGATACCCAACTTCTCTACATGAACTCCTATAGGCCAATGTCCGGTACAAACCGCAACAATCCTGGCTATGTCTTGCCTTGGCCTGCAAAGAAGATCGTTTGTACGGATTTTATTATAGGTGGGCCATATCTTCCTATGCAGTTGGGTAAATTGCTCCACCTTCGGTTTGATTCAGTTTGGTAGATGGAAAAGATTTTACCCTTCATAGCACCAAGAGGAATGTTAACCATTTCCGCAAGTGAGCTATGAGGGGCCGATCCTTGCCTGGCTAGCTCGTCAGCCCGTTAATTTCCCACGATACCACTATGGCCCGGAACCCAGATCAGGGTGACACCGAGGTTAATGTTCAGGCTCGCAAGCTCATCGCGACATTGCTGGACCAATTTAGATGAGGATGTAGCCGAGTTAATGGCTTTGATAGCTGCCTGACTGTCTGTGAAGATAGCCGCATTTCGGTTTTGGTTTGGGCTTTGTTTAAGTATCTTACATGCCTCCCTAATTGCCAGCAGTTCAGCCTGAAAAACGCTAGCAAAGTCAGGAAGCCTAAAGGATTTAGCTACATTTAGGGACTCAGAAAAGATCCCAGAACCAACTCCGCACTCCATCTTTGAGCCGTCAGTAAAGATGGTTGTATCGAAACCTATCGACACGATGTCTTCCTCCCAATCTTCTCTGGATGGGAAAATGACCTTAAAACCCTTACTAAGGCTCAAAGTAGGAGTGCAGTAGTCAGTGTCTACCGAGATAATATCTGAGGGAATCAATTTCGTTGTGTTGCTGTGACCATAAGGTTTTGACAACCAACTGTTTGATTCCTTCAGCCTAATAGCGCTACAGGAAACTATGATTTAATAAAAAGGTCGATTGGTAGAAGATCCAAAATAACGTTTAAGGCGTCCGTTGGGCAAGTACGCATGGCCCCTGTGGTGCCCTCGCAAGCTGTTCTCTTTAGCTTATCGATATTATAGGCTTTGCTAAGAGCAGGCCACCACACAATCGAACCATAAGTTAAGATTGGACGTACTACGGCTGTGTACATCCATAAAATCATCTTCGACTGAAGTCCCCACTTTTTGCCGAAAGTTTTGCTGCAGGCGTAGAAGGCAACACAGGCCTTCTTAACCCGCACTTCAATATTTCGTTTCCAGTTTAATTTAGGGTCGAGTATAACTCCCAAATATTTTGCACTGGAAGACAATGATAGGATTTGACCGTTAAGTCGAGGTAGCGTGAAGGGCGGTACTTTAGTTTTGGTGGTAAAGAGCATCAGTTCAGTTTTACTTTGGTTAACTCCTAGACCACAACTAGTTGCCCAGCTGCTAACTTTCTTCAAAGCTGACTCCGTGATTTCACTAATCACAGAGGTGTACTTTCCTGACACCAATAGCACCAAATCATCCGCATAGGCTACCGCCTTCACTCCACATCTCTCTAATTTAACGAGAATTGTAAGGTAAGGACGTTGTTAAAAGCACCTTCTATGTCTAAGAAGGTGGCAAGAGTAAATTCTTTATAATGGATTGTTTTTTCTACAGTACGCACTACCTCATGGAGGGCAGTCTTCGTAGATTTGCCCTTAAGATAAGCATGCTGAGAGCTTTCGAGAGGTCGTCCATCTAGGATTTCTCTAATATGGTAATCAAGAATGCGCTCCAAGGTTTTAAGCACAAAAGATGTTAAGCTTATTGGTCTGAAATCCTTCGCGGATTCGTGACCACGCCTACCCACTTTCGGGATAAAAACTACCTTGACCTTTCTCCACGACATGGGCACATGTTTGAGAAGGACGCATCCTTTGAAAATTTGTTCCAGCCATGGAGCTGCCACATCATGCAACTTTTGAAGCATAACTGGCAGTATGCCATCCATGCCTGGGGATTTATATGGAGAGAAAGTATTGATGGCCCACAAAATATTTTCTCTGGTTATAACGGAATTGACTTGCTCCACATGATCTACGTTTAGCTCAGCGGTTTCAAGCGGTTCGGGGTTATCACTCTCGCAACCCGGAAAATGCGTCTTCATCAGTAGCTCAAGAGATTCGGCTGGAGAGGCTGTCCAGGTTCCATCAGGCTTTTTTAGAAATGAAGGATTACAATGTTCCTTCGATAAAACTTTGCTGAGCCTTGCAGAGTCCTTTATGTCTTCGATTGATTGACAGTATTCTCTCCAGCCTTGTCTTTTGGCTGATAGGGCTTGCTTGTAAATTTGAAGAGAGTCTTTATACGGTTGGTAAAACTTATGTTTGTGGCAGATATTGAAAATTGTCCTCGTCATTTTCCTAAGGCTGGACAGTTCTTCATTCCACCAAGAGGGAAGGATTTTACGGCTGTATTAAACTGGGCAAGAGACTCTAAAAGCTTTACTTATAGCAGTTTCAAAGGTTTTCACCTTTGATTCAAGGTCTACTTTCGATTCTGTGAGATTCGGTAAGTTGCTCAGTTTGGAATTAGCAATTTGACTGAATTTCTTCCAGTCAGTTCTTTTGGGATTTCTATAAGGTGGAGGGTTTTGGACTCGAAATTAATTTGAAAAAGAATCCACTTGTGATCCGAAAATGAATTCAAAGGGGAAACTCTCCAATTCTCCACTTAAAATTACGGTTGTTTACTAAAGTAACATCAAGCTAATCCTCCCATCCATCATAATTTTCCGAGCTCGGAAAGACGAAAGTGGGAGTATTGCCTCTGCTACAAATGGTCATATTATGTGCAATAATAAAATCAAAAAGTGACTCACCTCGTTCGTTGATTTCAGAGCTTCCCCAAAGGGTATGCCGAGCATTCGCGTCGCCTCCGATCAGAAGGTTTGCCTTTTTGATCTTAGCTTTGGTTATGATTATGCACAACTCCTCCGGAGGTGATGGTGCATTGTGGGCAGAGTAGAAAGAGGCCAGCAGTAAACCCTGTGTATTATTGTCTTCGAATCTGACAACTGTCAGATCAGGAGTGCTAAAATTTGGACATAAAAAACCTTTTAAATGTTTCTTAGCTAAAATACAAGTTCTGGGATTACCTTGGTCTTGATCTGCGGTTTTATAAAAGAGGTCGTATTGGTTGTCTTGGAGGCCTCGCACCTTGAGGCCGTTTAGCCACGGTTCTTGGATAACGCCAATGTCGAAGTTTTCCTCCCTAAGGAAAACTCTCAGATTATCTGAAGCACACTTAGAGTGCTTCAGATTAATCTGGACGACATTCAGCGCGTTTTTTAATTATTATTTTTAGCTGCAGAGCTGGGGCCCGGCAACTCGCTGGGGACCTCGACTCCGCTAACAACATCGTCAACCTCGACGTTGTCATCAGCTTTGTCGGTGTCTGTTCCCTGACTGCAGAATTTTAATTTTGGCATTCCTTATGCCAAAACTAAGTTTATACTCGGCCTTTTCGAGAGCCCCTAGGCATTCCTCGCTAATCCTCAGAAGGTCTTCCGCGGTTCTTCTGCCTTTACTACAGCCCAATCGTGCATGGGGACCAGCGGATTTTGCCTCTGAAGACCGCGGATCAGATCCTGTCCGCTTGGCTTTATGCTCATGAGCGGCAACCAAATGCGAGCCTTCGGTTGTCTAGGGATGTCCTTAGCTGGGATAAGCTTGAGCTTCAAGCCCTCCCAGTCATTGCTAACCTTAGCAATGCTTTTATTAAGGAAATCCCTAGAAAACCTGTCCGCACACTTGATTACCCTATACCTCCTGAGCATCTCGCCAGAATCAAAACTAGGGTAGGGGCCCTCACTGTTTGTTATAGTGTATGAAAACACCATCTCAGAGAGCTTGCCCTCGATAGAGTTCCACACGTTCAGCAGACCTTTGCTGTTTGTGGAGAGCTCATCCACAACTGCTAGTAGTAGTAGTAGAAATGGTGGCCACGAGCAGTCTAGCTCGGTGACACAATTAGCGCTGCGTTGAGCCGTTTTGATACCATAAAATACTCGGTTGACCTATAAAGATAAAAGGGGGATTATAAAGAGAAAAATACGCCTCAAATCCACTTTGTTGCGTTTAGAAAGGAGATCAAATCTTTGATCTCCAGTTCTGAGAGCTCATTGAGGTCGTTGAAAAAGGACTTTCCCAATGTTTTGGCTCTCGTTTTGGCTAAGGCGGGACACTTGCATAAGAAGTGAAGAACAGTTTCTTTTTCTCGCTGGTCCTCACAACTACGACAGAAAGTATTGTGGGGGATGCCCAGCTTAGATGCGTGTTCTCCAACAGGCCAGTGTCCGGTGCATGTAGCAACGACCCTGGCTATGTCTTGCCTGGGTCTGCAAATGAGATTATTAGTACGGGATTTGTTGTAGGTGGGCCATATCCTTCTAGATATGATACAGTTGGTTAGGCTGTTCCACCTGTGGTTTGATTCAGCGAGGAAAATAGAGAAGATCTTGCCCTTCATAGCACCAAGAGGAATGTTGACTCTTTCCGCGAGTGAGCTATGAAGGGCTGATCCTTGCCTAGCCAGCTCGTCAGCTCGTTCATTGCCCTCAAAGCCTCTATGACCCGGAATCCAGATGAGAGTGACCCTGAGTCCAATGTTCATGCTCGCTAACTCACTTCGGCATTGTTGAACCAGTTTGGAGGATGAAGTGGACGAGCCAATCGCTTGAATAGCCGCCTAACTGTCCGAAAAAATAGCTGTATTGCGGTTTTGATTTGGATCTAGTTTTAGTAACTTGCATGCTTCCTTGATCGCGAGTAGTTCAGCCTGAAAAACACTAGCAAAGTCAGGAAGTCGCAAAGACCTGGAGACATTTAGAGACTCGGACAAAATTCCTGCACCGACCCCACACTCCATCTTCGAGCCGTCAGTGAAAATAGTTGTGCCGAAGCCTCTCGTCACTAAGTCATCATCCCATTCATTTCGAGATGGGATGATAATTTTAAAATCCGCACTGAGGTCCACAGTAGGGGTGCAGTAGTCGGTTTCTGTCGAAAAGATGTCCGCTGGGATGAGATTAGTGATATTACTATGACCAAAGGGCCTAGAATACCAACTATTCGATTCCCTAAGTCTCAACGCGCTGCAAGATACTAAGTATTTGATATGCAGGTCTATTGGTAAGAGGTAGAGAAAAACGTTTAGGGCGTCCGACGGACATGAGCGCAAAGCTCCCGTGGAGCCAACACTAGCTGTTCTCTGAACCTTGTTTAGTTTAGTTATATTGTAGGCTTTGCTAAGCGCGGGCCACCAAACAATCGAACCATAGGACAAGATTGGACGTACCACGGCTGTATACGTCCACAAAATCATCTTCGATTGCAAACCCCACTTTTTGCCAAAGGTTTTATTGCAGGCATAGAAAGCTATGCTGGCTTTCTTGACCCTTTCTTCGATATTAAGTTTCCAGTTTAACTTTGGGTCAAGTATTACTCCCAAATATCTAGCGCTGGAAGACAAGGAAAGAGTTTCACCGTTGAGGCGGGGAAGGGCGAAGGGTGGTACTTTTGTTTTCGTAGTAAAGAGCATCAGTTCAGTTTTGCTTTTATTGACACCCAGGCCACAGCTTGTAGCCCAGTTGCTTACTTTTAGCAATGCCATCTCCGTAATCTCACTAATCACGCAAGTGTACTTTTCTGATACCAGTATCACCAAATCATCTGCGTAAGCAACGGCCTTCACACCACAACTTTCCAGTTTAAAAAGAATTTTGTTCATGACCAGAAGCCAAAGAAGAGGGGACAGAACACCCCCCTGAGGTGTTCCCCTGTTTACGCACCTGGTCAAGTAAGTGTTACCTAAGGTAGCTTGAATCCTTCTATCACTGAGCATGGATACAATCCAACTTCTGATGTAGTCCTCTACACCCTGATCAACTAGTGATTCTTGAATAGATTCTGTTAAGACGTTGTTAAAAGCTCCTTCTATTTCTAAGAAGGTAGCGAGAGTATATTCTTTGAAATGTATGGTTTTTTCAACTGTACGCACTACCTCATGTAGGGCTGTCTCCGTAGACTTGCCCTTAAGATAAGCGTGTTGGGAACTCTCAAGAGGATTTACATCTAAAATGCCTCTGATATGGTAATCAAGAATGCGCTCCATTGTCTTAAGCACGAAGGAAGTAAGGCTTATTGGTCTAAAATCCTTCGCGGATTCATGTCCTCGCCTGCCGACCTTCGGGATAAAAACTACTCTAACATGTCTCCAAGACTCGGGAACATGATTTAGACAGAGACATCCTTTAAAGATCATCTCCAGCCAAGGAATCGCCAGAAATTGCGTTTTCTGAAGCATGATCGGCATTATGCCGTCCAGGCCTGGAGACTTGTACGGGGAAAATGTGTTGATTGCCCAAGCAATATTTTCCTTATTTATCAAGGTATCAATGTGTTCTATATCCGCCGTCGACAGCCATTTGAATTAAGAGTTTGAGGGTTGTTATTCTCACAACCCGGAAAATGCGCAGCCAACAGCAGTTCTAGGGATTCTGTAGGAGATGCTGCCCAGGAATCGCCAGATTTTTTAAGAAAGGAAGGACAACAATGGTCCTTCGATAGAATCTTACTAAGCCTGGCGGATTCTTTTATATTTTCTATTTTGTGGCAGTAATCCCTCCAGCTTTGCTGTTTAGACTTGGCAATGGCTCGCTTATAAACTCTTAGACAGTCTTTGTACGGTTGGTAGAATTTGTGTTTGTGGCAAATATTAAAGATCACTCTAGTCTTTTTCCTGAGACTAGACAGTTCTTCATTCCGCCACTTAGGGAGTGATTTGCGACTGTATTTAATAGGGCACGAGACTTTGTAAGCCGTGTCAAAAGCTGCCTCGAAGGTCTTTACTTTAGACTCGAGATCGCTTACCGACTCTGGACACCGATTTGGCGTGTTACACAGTTTCGTGTTAATTATTTGACTGAATTTCTTCCAATCAGTATTTTTGGGGTTTCTGTGAGGGGGAGGAATTTCAGACTCAAAATTTATATTGAAGAGTATCCACCTGTGATCAGAAAAAGAATTCACAAGTGAGACTCTCCAATTTTCCACCATAGAATAAAGATTGTTATTTGATAGAGTAACATCAAGTACATCCTCCCAACCTTCGAAGTTAACCGAGCTCGGAAAAATGAAAGTTGGGGTGTTACCTCTATTGCATACATTTAAATTATTGTTAATAATGAAATCAAAAAGTGACTCACCTCGTTCATTAATTACCGTACTGCCCCATAGAGAATGCCGTGCGTTGGCGTCGCACCCAATCAGGAGGTCTGAATTTTGTTGTTTGGAAGCAATTACCAGGGTCTCCAACTCTTCCGGAGGTGACTGCCGGTCGTGGCCACAGTAAGCCGATGCCAGAAGTAGGCCAGCATTTTTTCCTTCAATTCTGACAACCGTCAAATCGGAGGTGCTAAGGATGGGACACAAAAAAGCTTTTAAGTGTTTCTTAGCTAGAATGCAGGTTCTAGGCTTACCTTGGTCAGTATTAAGGATTTTATAAAAAAGGTCGTATTTGTGGTCCAGAAGGCCTTGAACTCTGAGGCCATTCACCCAAGGTTCTTGTATGAACGCCACGTCCAAGTCTTCCTGACTCAGGAAGACCTTTAGATTATCTGAGGCACATTTCGAGTGCTTCAGATTAATCTGTATAGAACGCAGCGCGTTTTTAATTGCCTGAAGAAGAAGGGCCTGCACCCTCAGGGCCCGGCGACTCGCCGGGGACTTCGGCAACAGTGATGTCATCGTCGGTCTTGACTTTGCCATCATTGTTGTCGCAGTCTGCTCCCTGACTCTGTAGGACCTTAATCTTTGCATTTCTAATGCCGAATCTTAACTTATATTCAGCCTTCTCAAGGGCCCCCAAGCTCTCCCCGCTGATCTTCAAAAGATAGGACGCGCTGTTCTTCTGCTTGGAGGACTGTCCAGTCATGCATTGGAACCAGCGGGTTTAGCCTCTGAAGACCACGGATCAGCTCCTGTCCACTTGGCTTGATGCTCATGACGGGCAACCAAATGCGAGCCTTAGGCTGTCTGGGGATGTCCTTAGCTGGGATAAGCTTAAGTCTCAAGCCTTCCCAGTCATTGCTTATCTTAGCAATGCATGATCTAAGGAAATCCCAGGAAAACACGTCATCGCATTTGATTACCCTGTGTCCCCTGAGCACTTCGCCAGAGTCAAAACTAGGGTAGGGACCCTCAATTGCCGAGATTGTGTAAGAAAACACCATCTCCGAGAGCTTGGCCTCGATAGAACTCCACACAGCTAGCAGACCTCTGCTGTTTGTGGAGAGCTCATCCACAACCGATACTTGGAGGTCGTCTCTGACAACCTCACTTAAAGTACGCTGTTGCGCCACTCCGGAAGATGATGCCTTCTCATCTTTATTTGAATTTGGTTCGTTATGTTTTGGTTTTTTAGAAGGTTTTTCGGTCTCTTCACGAGACCGGTTTCTTTTGTCGGCCTTCTTTTTTGTAGCCAAGAGACTGTTGTATTCATCAACAATCTTTTGGTACATGATCTTGTCCTCGCGATCCTTCTCCAGCACAATTCCAGCCTTCTCATTTTCAGCAATCTTGCTAAGAATGAAGGAGGCCTTCTTGAACTGGTTCTTGATGCGAGTACCAGATGACTTTTTATTTTTTCCTTTACCAGCATTGCTATGGCTGGCATTGCTGGTAGAGGAGTTCGGATTTATTTGGGGTCGAGGCACAGGAGTACTATGGCTGGTACTCGCTGCACTTCCAGTTTTTACAGGTTGCCCCACAACGGTCTCCTGACTGGAGGCCAAAAGTTCATCCTCATAGTCGGCGGATGGTCCTAAGTTCGTTATGTCTAAATCGTCCTGTGAATTGTTTTGTGTAGTAATTTTGGTCCCACGAGTAGTACGGAAAGGAAAAGGTCAGCCCCGGCAGAGCCGATATACCGGGGTAAGGCAAGATGTAAGACGGACCCTGCCAAGGCATCCGAACTGCTACTTGGAGATCATCCCTGACAACCTCACTAAGAGTACGTAGTTGCGCTGCTCCAGAAGATGGTGCTTTCCCTGGCTTTGTCCGGCCGTCAAGCTTGCTCTTTTTTTGAGACGGGCAGATCTCTTCCTGAGATCTGTTTCGCTTAAAAGGCCTTTTCTCGGCTGGCCAGAAGGTTGTTGTATTCATCAACAACCTTCTGGTACTTTATTTTATCTAGGGCGTCCTTCTCATGAATCGCTCCGGTCTCTTCATTCTTGGCAATCTTGGCAAGAATAAAAGAGGCCGTTTTGAAGCGGTTCTTGAGAAGAGCGCCTTCCGATGGCTTTTTGGTTCCTCGAGTTGCACTGCTACTCGAGGGTTTCGGATTTGTCTGCGGTTTAGGAAGCATAGGAGTGCTATGAATAGCACTGCCTATACTTCCTGTGGTTTTGGGTTGCTCACAAGTGCTGGAACTACCAGCGCTAAATGAGCTCCCCTTCACGGTCTCCTGGCTGGAGGCCAAGAGTTCATCCTCCAAGTCTGCGGATGGTTCTGTGTTAGTCAAGTCAAGTTCGTCCATTTTGTTTAAGTTTTAAGAATGTTGGTCCCACGAGTAGGTCGGAAAAAAAGAGGTCAGCCCCGGCAGAGCCGATATACCGGGGTAAGGCAGAAAAATAAGACGGACCCTGCCAAGGCATCCGAATGAGCTCGTCAGCGACTGGTTTGCCCCCCAGCCTTTCATTCTTCGGCACGGATTATGTAAAACGCTCACACCACCACTGAAATTAGGGACCTCGTATCTATGGTCAAATTGCATTGCTAAGGCTTGCTACTATTAAGGAGTAGGAAACTTCAGCAATTCAACCTGACCTTAGCTGATCCCCATCTTGACAACATACAAGACAACTGTGGTGATCATTACCGCCCGGCTCCTACTAGGAGGGTTTGAAACGAGGATTTTTGCCGAGCTAATGCTGCTGTAATGGATCGTATTAATTTCAATAAAATCAAATGTCGTTGGAGCCGATGAACTACATCCTGTATTCGTAAAAGCAATACTTCCTATTATACTTATTTTTGTAACACAATGATGACCGGTGTCTACCCCTGCCTGTGAAAAATGTCAAAGATTATCCCCATACCACATCGCTGATGTGCAACTATTTAAAAGCTCTCCCCTAGGTCTCATTGAAGGCTATGTAAATTCAATAAACTCAGATTTGAAACTCATTGCTACTTGATCTAAGAAGAATGGATTGTTCCTTAACTCGTCAAAATGTAAAGGGCCAACTATAATAGGCATAAGCTAGCATATGCGCGCATAAGTAAACGTACGAATACAAAGAATCTAATACGAGTGAACATAATGGAGTCTAGCTCCGTTTCGTTCAATTTTTCTCAGTTTCGTTAACTTAAGCAAACTTAAGCAAGAGCGATCCCAGTCGCTCGCCGCATAAGTAAATCTGACAGTTTTGATCAAATACACACAGGCCAACTCCACTGCAGATAATTTCTCTCAGAATGTTTATCATAACCGGAAATCAACCTCATTATTCATAGTGTGCGTGTCATTTCTCTTCTCATTTATGAAATTTCCCCAAAAAACTCATTAGTTATTTCTATGTATGCGTGAAAACACGTCAATTTTTCTTGTTGAATTCTTTCACATTACAAATACAACAATGTAAACAAATGGGTTTTGGAGGGTGATACGTACGAAGGATTTATATCTTCATATAGAGTGTTTTTGCATGAATATCTCATTCTGTGTATCTATTGCAAAATTGCATTATGGCTACCCGCAGTAATTTCACAAACTTAAGTGAATTTTCGTTGGTTTTTTGACTTAAGCTTATGTTTGCTTATGCCTATTATAGTTGGCCCTTAAATGTGTAGTGATCAGTTGTAAGCCTCTTGATTTGTCTTACTTTTAATTTAATTTTAAACGAATTAGCCTTAGAGTACGTCGACACAGTACAAAAATTGGGCATGATTTTCAATAGGACATTAAATTAGGACACATATATCAACCAATCCATTGGGAAAACTTATGGTATACTCCGCCAATTACACTTGTCACAACATTGTACGCCTCTTAAAACGCGCCTCATGCTAGAAAAGTCCCTAGTTTTACCAACTCTATCTTACGAGTGTGAATTATATTCTAAATGCGACTCTAGACCAGACGTAAAATGAACGTTGTATCCAACAACATGATCATGTCTATCGACTTTCAATTCTTCTGACAATTTGCTAAAATACAAAACCCATATTTTACTTTTTAATATTATGCAAACACATGAGCCTCGTTACTTCTTTGACAGAATGCCCTGTTCTAGTAGAACCATTTATTTTTCCTCTTTTTTCATTTCTAACGTCGAAGCGTCACTTCTTCATCACCGCCATTCGCTTGTGAAAGCAGTGTACATAAGGAGTTTGCAAAACACAGTTCATTTTCTTACGAAACTTAACATGCATTTGATTTGATAAGAATCGTCTTCGATTTAGTTAAAAATTCGGATCTTCAAAATCTCTTTTACTTGCTAATTCTCCCTAAAATTACAAGTCCTCTTTTTTTAAACGCCCCTTTTAATCAAATTATATCTATATCTTTTTTTTTCTTCTTTATGAACAATTCCGTTCACCAGCACTTTTAATCATTTACATGCATATATGAATGAATGAAAATCGACTTACCCGTTTCTTCTACTGTAGTGGCCACTGCTGCTGGAAGGCTCGGGTCGATGAATATGGTTAGTGTCGGCCATAAGCTCGACGAAATTATTCACTTTTAACTTAAAAAAAAAACTAAACTGATTTTATTTCACGTTTCCCGGAACGTATCTCGTCAAAAAGATTTTCGGTTTTGAACAGACGTTATTATCACCACAAATTTTAATTTAAAAGTAAAGTTTATATCAAAACAAAAAAAATTAAAATTTAGATAAAAAAAAATATTTGGATGATGGGGGTCGAACAGAAGTAGGCGTTCCTCCGGTACTTTTTTCGGCGCTTAGATTTTTTTTTTATTTTTTTTAATTCTTTTTTTTTTAATTAATTTGTATTAATTCATTCCTAAACCTATCTTAAAGCTAGACAAAAATTCATAAAACTAGCCTAATTAACCATAACTTACAACTTACTTACTGGTCCCATACGGACACTCTAAGTTAAACAATAATACTTAGTTCTAATGCCTTTTGGCCCTAAGATCTATTTAACTTCAATTCAAGTTTATTTATTTTTTTATTCATTAGAAAATTTAAAAAAAAAACTAATATCAATATCCTTTTTTATTTTTACTTAAAAACTACTTAAAATAAGGTCCTTAATATAAAACTTAAAACTTACTTAAACTACCTATTCTACCTATAAACTACTTAAAACTAGAACAACCACAGCAGCAAATCTAACTATCTAACATTTTTTGTTTTCCTTTTTTTCATTATTTCATGTTTTTTTTATTTTTTTCTTATTATTATTATTTTTTTATTTTTTTCTTTTTTTTTTTGTAATTTTTTTTTGTGCCACCATGCCAATTCTACTTAAAACTAAACCCTAAAACTATAAAACAAGTATGTAAGCCGGCCAAGGCTTAAAACCCCATCCCGACCACCCACTATCAAGTGCCTATTGAAGCCACCAAAACCTGTTCTCCTGCTTCTCCCTATCAGTTAGGTCTCGTTCGGACACAGCCCTACTGAACCGAAGGAGCTCTGCTCCGCCTTGTGCCATGACGTCCCGATTGTACAGGACTCGTTTATCCACGGTTCGTCGTCTGACGTGGTAGATTAGCGGAACTGCCAATTTATCCTGTATCAGACCCCATCTATCTAAAAAGAGGAATGCCCCTGGTGGAATGAAGCCGCTCAAGCGTGCACTCTCAAAACACTCGTCGTTCGGATAGAACGCCCCGAAAATTAAATTGTTGGTCGAAGACATAGCTCTTGCAATGTGACCTCGAACGAGTTTTATCACGAAATTGTCAATTCTGTTGATTCGAGCCCCGTTGTATAGGACCTCGTTGGAATAGTAATGCACGTAAGAAGATTCGGCTGTTCGATATAAGCCGGTACAGCGTATCGTAAACACTGCCGCTCGAACACCCGAAACTTCTCCATCTGGGAAGGGGCAACGTTGAACCACACAGGACAACCATAAACGATCATCAGCCGTATGAGGGCCATGTAACAAATTACCTTCACTCTGGGGTCAATCCGACTGCTGTAAAATTGCCGTTTCGTCAGAGTGAAGGCTCCTCTGGCCCTGGTGTAAATGCTGAAGAGAATCGGAGAATTCACTGCTCCCTGTTGAAGACCATTGTTAAATTGGAATGTTGTGGTAGAAGTTACATTGCCACTTTTGACAACAAACTTTCTACAGTTTAGCATATCATAAAGTATATACAACAATGGTTTGCTTATGCCAAGCCTGCTCAGTTTTAGGTAAAGACCCTCTAACCATACGGTGTCAAAGGCCTTTTCCAAATCAACCAGAACAGCACCTGTGCATTGTTGTTTTGTTTTATTCCATTGGATATCAGAAACGAGTTTAGACGCAGCATGAATTGTGTCATGACCCGCCTTGAACCCGAACTGTTTATCCGGAATTATTTTGTTGTCCGCAGCCCACTTAGTCAGAGCTCTATTGATGATCTTCTCGAAAACTTTGCTGATGCTCGGAAGAAGACTAATCGACCGGAGATTTGACGGGTTGGAGTTGTCCTTTCCCTTTTTCGGGAGAGGATGAACCACAGCGGTCTTCCAATGCACTGGATAATATGCATTATTCAGTGCATTATTGAAGAGTGTAGTATAAATGTCAATTGCCTCCATCGGTAAATGTCTTAGTACAACGTTGGATATACCACCGACACCTGCTGACTTTTTATTTTTAATTGAATTGAAGATGCGCTGAATGCTCAACCTTCGTCACTAACAAGGAGTCGGCGCCTAGATACACTAGGCTACCGGGCTTTTATACCTTAGAGGTGGTGAAGGTTCACGGCCACGTGATCCTGTTGGGATTTTCTATATGTATATCGATCCTTTTCAATTTTGAATCCTATCCTTCAGGATACCTTTCAGAAGCTGATTTAAGAAAAAAAGAATAATTCCTTTTAAATGGAAGCAAAAAGTACAGATATACGTAACTCTATATATGCATCCACGCACATATAGATACATATATTCATACATATACATAAATGTAAATTCTATCAAAATATGTATTACCTTATCAGTTAGATAATTCCTTTTTTATTATCATTATTATTATTATTATTATTATTATTATTATTATTATTATTATTATTATTATTATTATTATTATTATTATTATTATTATTATTATTATTATTATTATTATTATTATTATTATTATTATTATTATTATTATTATTATTATTATTATTATTGTTATTATTATTATTATTATTATTATTATTATTATTATTATTATTATTATTATTATTATTATTATTATTATTATTATTATTATTATTATTATTATTATTATTATTATTATTATTATTATTATTATTATTATTATTATTATTATTATTATTATTATTATTATTATTATTATTATTATTGTTATTATTATTATTATTATTATTATTATTATTATTATTATTATTATTATTATTATTATTATTATTATTATTATTATTATTATTATTATTATTATTATTATTATTATTATTATTATTATTATTATTATTATTATTATTATTATTATTATTATTATTATTATTATTATTATTATTATGATTATTATTATTATTATTATTATTATTATTATTATTATTATTATTATTATTATTATTATTATTATTATTATTATTATTATTATTATTATTATTATTATTATTATTATTATTATTATTATTATTATTATTATTATTATTATTATTGTTATTATTATTATTATTATTATTATTATTATTATTATTATTATTATTATTATTTTTATTATTATTAATATTATTATTATTATTATTATTATTATTATTATTATTATTATTATTATTATTATTATTATTATTATTATTATTATTATTATTATTATTATTATTATTATTATTATTATTATTATTATTATTATTATTATTATTATTATTATTATTATTATTATTATTATTATTATTATTATTATTATTATTATTATTATTATTATTATTATTAGATATTATTATTATTACTACTTACTTAATTACTTAAGGTGGCGCTACAGTCCTGTGTGTACTAGGGCCTCACCCAACAAACTTCTCCATCTTGCTCGGTCCCTAGCTAGATGTCTCCAGTTTCGCGCTCCTAGTTGGGTGAGGTCACTTTCCACTTGTGCGCGCCACCTGGTTCGCGGTCTTCCTCTATGCGCTGTGCTGTGGGTGTGGATTCAAAGACTTTCCGGGGCGGAGCATTGGTTTCCATGCGCTCTACGTGACCCAGCCATCTTAGTCGTTGAACTTTTACCCTTTTGGCTAAGTCTACGTCGCTGTACAGCCCGTACATCTCGTCGTTCCATCTTCTCCTCCACTCCCCCTCTATGTATACGGAACCGTAGATCACACGAAGAACTTTTCTCTCGAAACGACCCAAGGTGCTTTCATCCGCTTTTGTCATAGTCCATGTTTCTGCACCGTATAGCAGGACGGGGATGATGAGGGTCTTATATAGCGACACTTTGGTCCCTCGAGAGGGGACTTTGCTACTCAATTGCTTTCTTAGCGCTGGTGTTGTTTTCTGCACTAATAGCGGAGCCTAGGTAGACGACGTCCTTGACTACCTCAAAGTTACGTCTGTCGATGGTGACGTTTTGACCGAGACGTCGGTGTTGTAAGTCTTTTATTGATGACAGCATGCACTTTGTTTTGCCCTCATTAACCGTTAAACCCATTTTTGCCGCTTTTGCCTCAATACTCACAAAAGCCCCATTGACATCACGCTGAGTTCTTCCAATTATGTCAATGTCATCAGCATACATATGCTAGTAATTGGACAGACTATTGAAAGATAGTGCCTCTAGTGTTGACGTGTGAGCTCTGCACTATTCTTTCAAGTACGATGTTAAAAAAAATCGCATGACAGCGCATCACCTTGTCTAAAACCTTTTTTGACATCGAAAGGTTCTGTTAAATTGTTTCCAACCTTTATGGAGCAGCGTGAATTTTCCATAGTCATCCTGCACAAACGGACGAGTTTGGCAGGGATGCCAAAACTAGACATGGCCCAATACAGCTCTACCCTATAGATCCTGTCATATGCGGCCTTGAAATCGATGAAAAGATGGTGGGTGTCGATTTGGTGTTCTTGGGTTTTTTCCAGGATCTGCCGTAATGTGAATATTTGATCGACTGCACACTGATAAGGACCTATCAGGTTGTTGACGATGGTCTTTAGACGTTCACATATTACGGCAGAGAAAAAGCAAACGAGAGAAGGGAGGAGAGGTGTTTCCACTAAGGCACATCTCCTTATCCAGACGGCAGCGGAGGAATTCCAGAGATGGAATCAACGGTGGCGTCCACAGTTCCAGCAAGGTTAAACTACTTAGTGAACACCTTATAGGGCTTCTACGAATTATTCGGAGCCCAGGCCTATAAGGAGCGGTTTATCCGGCTCCCGCCCTTGGAGTTATACTAAGGATCTGGCCCTCCAGGTTGGGGGTTGTGCAGTCGGGGTGACTTCCTGACCACGTACATATATCCTAGTTGCGAAGCACCAACAAGCCTTGGATTATTATTATTATTATTACTATTATTATTCAACACCAAACGAAGCTTCACCAAGCTTGCCGGAACCATCACCTCCTTGCGAATCGATCGTCCCAGAAACACCAGGTAATATTAATAACACTCCTAATGAAATTCAAACACGTCGTTCAAAAAGGGCTATTCGTCCACCGGAACGTTTTAAAGATTTTGCAATGTAATAAAAAAATATAATAATCATTATTTAAATTTTCTTATTTATTATTATTATTTAAGTTTTCAAAAGAAATATATATTAAATAAATAAATTAAAGAGTATTATATACAGTGGCGAGCACAAGTGGATACATAATTCTCAAATTTTACTTTGGGATACCACAAAATGCGCAAAAATATAGTTATCACGGTCATTCTTTTTTAAATTAGTTCTTTATTTTCCTTAGAAACTATAAAAATAAAAACTTTTTGCAAAACTTAAATCCAAAATAAACATTTAATTCAAATTATGAAAAATAAGGATGTATCCACTTTTGCACGTTTTATTAAGTCGCTTTTTTCTTAGCTGGCAACGCTAATTTTTGAGTGTAAGAAAACAAAAGTGTACAGTTATTCTTACTGTTATGCAACTCATCAAAACAAACCACATTTCGTTTAAAAGTAATTAGTTTCTGTAAATATTTTCTGCTGTTCAGTGCAAAAAAGGTTTTTTAACAACAATGAGAAAAATTTCGGAAAATTTGGAAAATCAAATTATTGAAATGACAACAAAAAGTTATTCAGCTAGAAAAATAGCAAAAAAAAAACTAAAAATTTGTCATAGAACAGTGCTTCAAGTTCGAAAAAGACGTAATATTAGCGCGTCTGAGGTGAAAAAATCGCGGCCGACATTGCTTTCCGATCGAGATGCCCGAGCTATGGAGCGGATGATGATAACCAGGCAAGTAAGAACGCCAAAAGAAGATGCAACGGCTTTAAACAAAACCGTAAGTGAGTGGACAGCACGAAGAGCACTTCGGAGAATCGGCTTGACATCGACAGTTAAGCAAAAGAAGGGAGCACTTTCAGCAAAAAATGTGTCAGCGCGCCTAAAGTTTTGCAGAAAACACAAAAATTGGACCGCAGATGACTGGAAACGGTTAGTTTTGGATTCATCAGACCAAATAACCCTTTTCCAGTCATCTGCGGTCCAATTTTTGTGTTTTCTGCAAAACTTTAGGCGCGCTGACACATTTTTTGCTGAAAGTGCTCCCTTCTTTTGCTTAACTGTCGATGTCAAGCCGATTCTCCGAAGTGCTCTTCGTGCTGTCCACTCACTTACGGTTTTGTTTAAAGCCGTTGCATCTTCGTTTGGCGTTCTTACTTGCCTGGTTATCATCATCCGCTCCATAGCTCGGGCATCTCGATCGGAAAGCAATGTCGGCCGCGATTTTTTCACCTCAGACGCGCTAATATTACGTCTTCTTCGAACTTGAAGCACTGTTCTATGACAAATTTTTAGTTTTTTTTTTGCTATTTTTCTAGCTGAATAACTTTTTGTTGTCATTTCAATAATTTGATTTTCCAAATTTTCCGAAATTTTTCTCATTGTTGTTAAAAAACCTTTTTTGCACTGAACAGCAGAAAATATTTACAGAAACTAATTACTTTTAAACGAAATGTGGTTTGTTTTGATGAGTTGCATAACAGTGAGAATAACTGTACATTTTTGTTTTCTTACACTCAAAAATTAGCGTTGCCAGCTAAGAAAAAAAAAACGAATTAATAAAACGTGCAAAAGTGGATACATCCTTATTTTTCATAATTTGAATTAAATGTTTATTTTGGATTTAAGTTTTGCAAAAAGTTTTTATTTTTATAGTTTCTAAGGAAAATAAAGAACTAATTTAAAAAAGAATGACCGTGATAACTATATTTTTGCGCATTTTGTGGGATCCCAAAGTAAAATTTGAGAATTATGTATCCACATGTGCTCGCCATTGTAAGTTTCCTTAAACAATGTGTATTATCTATGAAATCAATTATTTGAAGAAATATTATTATGATTTAAACTTTTTTAAACAAATTAATTATGTATTATTTATAACTAAAATGAACTAAAGAAATATTGTGAGGGGAAGAGGTGTCAGAGGCTAGCTCTGTCTCTCTCTTATTTTGACAATAGAAAATATAAGTAAGCAACGAAGACCATATAATAAAATGAAGTCAACTGCTACACATCGTGTTTCTTTTCTCCGACACCTATGATATTCAATTGGACGCGACAGACGCAGTCAAAAGTTATAGAGACTTTCAGACCATAGTTTAAGTTATGATGTACAAAGTACACAATGGGAATATATGTATCAAATGCAATCTGTGCACCAACAGGCAAAGTTTTTGCAAGAAAATCTAAACAACCTTTATGATCGTCACGTACCCATGAAATATAAGGTGGTTAAAAGTAATTCTTTGCCATGGTTAAATAAAAAACGAAACAATGCGTTTATTCGTTGGAGCGTTAAAAACTAGCAATTTTTCATGATATCTTTCGTTATTTCCGAAATTAAGTAGTTTCTCACATTAAAACGGCTAAGAGACGCTACTATGAAAATTTATTGAACCCAAAATACCAATCTGGGAAAAACCTTGGGAAAAACTTGCGTAAATTGGGCAATGGTAAACGAATTTCAGAACCTAATGCTAACATAGACTGCAACCAACTCAATGCCCAGTTTGTGTCTTTATCTGTTCAATTGACTCTCATGGATCTGCATATGATGTTTCGAGTAATGAAATTGACGACCCTGAACAAAGTTTGAACTTTACTCGTTTCACAGACGAAGATATCGTGGAGGCAATGCTGTCCATTAAATCAGGCGCGATAGGCATAGATGGGATCAATCCGAAGTTCTTGAAAATTGTACTTCCTCATATTCTAAAATACATAACTCATTTATTTAATTCTATATTAACTAGTTCTGCGTATCCGAGAATATGGAAATATACTAAGATACTTCCTATCCCTAAGACTTTAAACTGTGCTAACCCAGAATATAGGCCTATTGCTATCCTGCCATTCCTATCTAAAGTCTTTGAAAAACTACTTTTAAAACAGATGTAAGGACACCTAACACACAATAGCCTGCTAGATACAAACCAATCCGGGTTTCGTGCAAAAAGAAGCTGTAAAACGGCGCTTTTACTTGTTGTTGATGATATACGCAGAGCGATGGACATGAATCGTGCTACATTCTTAACGTTGCTAGATTTTTCAAAAGCGTTCGACACAGTCGATCACTTTGTGCTGTGCCAAAAACTTAAGTATGATTTCAAATTCTCTCGTTTTGCGGCGAAACTTCTGCACTCATACTTTTCTAATCGACAACAATGCGTTGCTGTAGGAAATCAGACATCTTCATTTCTGACAGTCCCAGCAGGGGTCCCTCAGGGTTCTATTCTTGGACCTCTATTATTTTTACTTTACGTTAATGAGCTTCCTCGACTGGTTAAATCTTGAAAAGTTCATATGTTTGCTGATGACGTCCAATTATACTTGGACACTCCTGTAGATCGCCAAAGAAATGCTATTAACTATGTTAATGAAGATCTAGTACTTATACAACAGTGGGCTCTCAAGCATAACCTCACCCTCAATCCAAGAAAATCTAAAACTTTGTGTATTTACAAACGCGACCTTGATAAGTCAAGTTTTCCACCGGTTCTGCTGGGTGGCTCAGTTATTGAATTTGTAACGTCTGCTAGGAATCTAGGTATTATTTTTAACGAGACTTTAACATGGAATCACCATGCAGCTACTACAATTGGCAAAATATATAGTGCTTTGCGTCTCCTGTGGACATCCCAAAAGTTTGTTCCTGTCAGTAGTAAGATGTTGCCTGTAAGATCTCTTCTATTACCTACTCTGCTGTATGGATGTGAAGTGTGGTTTAGCGTTGACTCAAATACAAGGCGAAAACTTAATGTTATATACAACAACTTTGCCAGATACATCTTCAATATAAGATATTACGACCATATTTCATGCCATTCTAAGCAAATAATGGGTCTGACTTTTGATAACCTTATAAAATTTAGAACTCTCATTCACTCTCTGCACAGTATTACACAGTCTCGT